>JAGKTI010001481.1:22352-44857 GCA_018397915.1 Birgus latro | reverse complement strand
ATCTCCTGAGGCCTTCAACATTTCGGCAGTCAACCCAGACACACCTGCCGCCTTCCCCACCCGCATCCTGCCTATTGCCTCACTCACACTAGCAGCGTCATTCAAAGGCCAAGGCCCAAAAACTGGATCAGCTGGCTCCAAACCATCCCTATCCCAATCAAACTCCTCATTCAACAACTGGCTATAATGCTCTCTCCATGCATCTTTAATATCCTCACTGTTCACCACTATCCTTCCTTCATCATTCTTCACACACTGCTCGCCTACAATGTACCGATTATCCCTCTTCACCTGATTTGCCACCCTAAAAACCATATTTTTCCTTCCTCCATGATTTAGATTATCAAGTAAAAGTCTCTGTGACTCAGACTTCGCCCTGTATACCTCTCTTCTAGCCCTGAGCTTGGCAGCCAAGTACTCCTCCCTGTTACCACCCTTTTTCCATTCCTGAAAAAGCCTTCTTTTCTCCTTAACTGCGGCTTCTACACCTTCATCCCACCACCAAGTTACTTTATGTCTTGGTGGGCCTCTTGTCCAACCGCATATTGCATCAGTAACTCTCAAGAGGTTGTTCTTAAGGGCTCTATAATGTTCATTAACGTCTCTATCTACGGCTTCCTGTTCAGCCACCACTCTCCTCATCTCACTATAAAAGGCATCCCTTACTGATTGCTTTCCCAGCTTCCATATTTTCCTCCTAGGTACATATGTCCTCCTTCTCATCACTCGTTCCTTAAGCACCATGTCACAAATCAACAGTTTGTGCTGCTGAACACACTCCTCGCTTCCTACAACTTTAACATCCCTCACTAATCTCCTATCAACCCTCCTGACCAGAAATAATCTATCTGACTACTATTTCCCCCAGACTCGTACGTAATCAACCGGCTGATTCTTTTCCTAAAATGTGTGTGGCACACAATCATGTCCATAGCCTCCCCAAACTCGAGTATTCTTTCCCCTTCCGCATTCCTCACACCATATGCACATCCTCCATGGACTCCTTCATAACCTTGAGCTGCTTCACCAACATGACCATTTAAATCCCCTCCCAGAACCACTACCTCATCATCGCCCATACCACTTACTACACGTATTAAATCATCCCAAAATCTATCCTTCTCTGCGTCATCCAATCCTATCTGTGGAGCACATGCCGATATACAATTAAATTGTATTATGTTTCTAAATTATTGTTATATACTTTTATTTTACAAAACCATGTATTACTAGATGTAATTTTTGCAATTTGTCGTTGGTACTCCACTGTGCCTGACCGACCAATGTCATGGCTCCTACATTATTATACTATAATACAATACATAAACAGCATTAATTATCATATATATATAGCATATGTATCATAGGAAGCTAGAGAGAGAGAGAGTGAGAGACAAGGAAGTGGAAAGATTGCAAGGAGTTACCTGACCAGCTCAGGAAGTAACAGACTTTACACTTTTTGTACTGTGGGAAGCTTATGCATAGATACATACACACACACATACAGTGTTCTAGAATGTTCCATAGCATGCATAGTACATGTGACAAGGCTCTCCTTACACCAGAGGGAAAGGGACGAGTTTCAGATTGACGAGAGAGAGCAGAGGGGAAGGAAGAAGGGAGAGAGGAGGGGGAATAGAGACTCGTGAGTTAGCTAGCATAAAACCGCTCTCACATTAATACATTCATGTGTTATACACTCTGAGTTAATCTTGAGCTCCTCTTTGAAGACAAATAAACTGCAATCAACCTCCAGTCATCTTTAAATCCTCCCATTGTTGGCCACAACATATTATCCTTCACAACAAAGTAGAGACCTACAACCACCTTGGCTGTGGCTACAACATTGGAAGTGCGCAGTATACGGAGTGCAGGAAATGTGGCGCGCACCCCCCCCCCCATGGTGTTGTGATTAGTAGGAACAAACTGAGATGGTTTGGGAGTGTGGAGTGGATGGGGGATAGCAGTTGGGTGCTGAAAGTGTGAAGTGTGAATGCTGGGGGTGGGGGTTGTGAGAGGTAGACCGAAAAAACTTGGGAAGAGGTCACAGAGTGTGAAATGGAGAATAAGGGACTGAACAGGAGGCTGCCAGAGACTGAGCAGCACGGACAACCAGCATTTGGTGATCAAGGCCGAAGCAGGCCAACATGCTGAAGCCTTTATAAATGAAATGAAAAACAATTTCCTGGGAGGCAGCTGGTCTAGGAGAAGGAAAACTAACATATAACACCCCCCATACTCCATCTCTAATGTTGATATAACTTTAACATCCTATGCTGATCCACTGCTTTTCTCTTCTCACAATGTGCCTTCACATCAGATATTCCTTCTTATCACACCTTCCCTACCTTGACTTTTATTATGTTCTTCATTCACATCATCATATCTGCCTGCTTGGTTTTACTAAGTCATGGGCAAGCAAAGGACTCAAACTCAAGGCTTCCACAACTGTTTTGAAGTAGCTGTTTTGAAGGTCTGGAGACTACCAGTTCACACCATTACATCCCTTTCAGCTCCCTTTCAGTTGTCTTGTTATGCAGGGAACATGTGGATAGTCTCCATTCTTCCTCATCCCCAGAGATACCAGACGGACACAGGTTAGGAATCTATATGACGACTTATAATTGTGAAAATCTCAACGTGGCCTTGGATTTTGTGTATTTATGGCTGAAATATGAATATGTCAATCAGAGAAGGTTATAAGGCCAGTTACTGAGCTTGCTGCCACACTTCACTTTAACTCACATGGTATGGGTATACCCCGGTTTAATAATGCAATTGGTTAAGTAAAAACCCATCGTTAAGCAGAGTATCATGTCTTGGTAGATCTAACATGTAAAGTATAGGGATGTGTTTTTGAGCCTTGGGTTTCCCTCCCAATCAAGTCCTAAACCCACCCCAATGAGTTCAAAAACAAGTTTAGAGCCAATCTAAATGGCCTAACAGCTGTAAAAGAAGCTAACCTAAGCCTAACATTTGTAAATATCTAACTAAAACCAACAAATAAAATCTGAAAACCATCAGGGGAGGCGGTGGCTGAATCGGTAGAGAGGCGGTCTGCAGTCCTAATGGACTTGGGATCGAATCTCGGCTGAGGCAGGGAACAGTTTAAGGATTTGAATTTCCTAAAAAGCAGACTTTCCTGATCTACCAGATGACCTGCTGACATGTAAAAATACCCCTGTTAGTACCAATACACCAATCCTGTATGAGACAGCCCTAGCACGTATTCAAAATGGATGGTGGGTGTTAGCGCCAAAGTGGTGACATGTGGAGGCGTAGGAGGACTACTGGGCCTTGGGATAGGTCACTGCTCCCGAGAAATAGGCCCTGAAGTCTTTGCCCAGAGTCAGACACGTAATATATTATATATATATATATGTATGTGTATATATATGTACATATATATATATATATATATGTATATATATATATATATATATATATATATATATATACTAACCGGTTACATCACTGTCTGGACATCGTAGGCTGTCCAAACCCCAAAATGCCCCAAAATTCGGAAAAAATCAGAAAAAAATCCGATTTTTTTCCACCGCATCAATTTGAATTTACCGCACGCGCTGACCAGCTGTGTTTTCACACCTCCCGCCTCTCTCTGGTCTCATTTTCCACTCAGTTGCCGGCTCGTCAACTCGCCCTCAACATGGCTCCTGAAGTGCTTGGTTTTGTGGTGATTCCCTACATCCTGCAGGGCTTGCTGCTGCTCTGCACCTTCTTCATCGTGTGTGTGATGATGCCCCCGCTTAAGAGGAAGAAAGTGGTTTTGACACTGGAGAAGAAGTGGGAGATATTGGAGAAGGTGGACGCCGGGTGGCCGACATGACGGATTGTACGTGAATTCAACCTCCCTCGCTCCACTTTGTTTGATATCAGGAGGTCCCGAGACAAACTACACCAGTACACAGCTGACTTCGCTTCGAAAACCAGACGGAACGTGGAAAGGAAGATGATGTTTACTCCTAAGTATGCAGATACTGACCATTCCGCGCTCATCTGGTATCAACAACAATGTGCTGCTGGTGTGTTGGTACGTGGAACGGAGCTGAATGCTGCTGCCGAGAAGTTCACAAGGCTACACGACACCCCAGACTTCAAGGCATCTGAAGGTTGGCTCTTCGTGTTCAAGTTACGGCACGGACTTACCAATCGTAAAGCCCATGGTGAAGCTGTGGACGCCAACGACGAAGGAATAGAAGAGTTTCGGCAGAAGGTGAAGGGTTTGATTGACAGAGAGGGCCTCACTCTCGGCCAAGTCTACAACGCTGGCAAAACTGGCCTATTCTATCGTTCAGTGCCCACAAACACTCTCGCTGAGGAGACGGAGAGGCGTATACCTGGCCCTAAGCTCTCCAAAGAATGGGTGTCTGCTTTGTGCTGTGCCAATGCTAATGGCATGCACCGGCTCAAGCCCGTTATTGTTGAACGTGCAAAGCACCCTCGGTGCCTTTGTGGGTTAATGGATGTCCTTCCTGTCGTGTGGTATCATTCTCTGAAGGCTTGGTTCACAATCAAGATCTTCAGAGATTGGTTTCACCAACACTTTGTCAAGGAGGTCATACATTATCAGACGGAGACACTGAAAATCCCATGCGACCATGTAAAAGCCCTCTTGATTCTAGACAATGCACAATGCACCTGCGCATCCGTCTGAGAAGGAGTTGGTGGCTGAAAATGGCCGCATTAGGTGTCTATTTTTGCCACCTAATACGACTGCTCTCATCCAACCAATGGACCAGGGAGTGATTGTGGCAGCAAAGAGGCTCTACCGATGGAGGTTTCTGGATGAGGTGATGGTTGTCTACGAGGACGAAGACGATCGCAGGGAAGGACGAGACATGAGAGGACATCAAACTGTCGAAAACCTTCGCCACTACAACCTCAACTCTGCTATCTACAACTGGGCCAGTGCATGGAAGGAAGTCTCTGTCAAGACTCTAGAAAATGGTTGGTCTCGTCTGCTTCATGGAAGTGACGTGGTGCACGATTTCCTAGGTGTTGAGGTGGATGACTTCCATGCAAGGCTTCGTGCGGGTGGAGACAATGTGGATGTCGACGAAGTGCGTGAGTGGTTGGATGACGANATTGATTTTCATGTCTGGTACCTAAACTAAGCTGCCAACTCAGTGAACAGCTGTGCCTAACTAACCTCAAATTCATCCTTTTTGGGTTAAATTTAACAGCATGCTATATTCTGGTGAACACTTTTGCCAACTCTTGTTGACCATTTTTCTTATAACAATTTACATCATTTACTGTATTTGATGCTTTGTATCCAATAATTTAGTGCATAAAATGTGAGAAAAGATGATTTTCATAGTGGCTGCCACGTCCGATACTAACTTACACAAGGCTGTCAACTCAGTGAACACCTATGCCTTACTTAACTAAGATTTATCATTTTGGGGTTAAAATAAAATGAATTCATGCTTTGTGTTCATGATTTTAGTGCATAAAAAGTGAGAAAGGGTGATTTTCATAGTGATTTCCATGTCCGATACTTACTTACACAATGGTGGCAAGTTGTGAGCACCTATTTTTTTATTTTTTTTTTATTTTTATGTGTCCGACTCTGGGCATAGACTTCACAGCCTGCTATCAAGGCCCAGTCATCCTCCTACAATCTACATGTCACCACTTCGGCGCTTAACACCCACCGTCCATATTGAATACATGCTAGGGCTGTCTCATACAGGACTGGTGTATTGGTATTAGCGGGGTCATTTTTACGACATGTCGGCGGGTCTCCTGGCAGATCAGTAAAGCCTGATTTAATGAAATTCAAATTCTTAAACTGTTCCCTGCACCAGCGAGGATTCGAACCTGGGTCCCTCGGGACTGCAAGCCAACTCTCTACCGATCGAGCTACCGCCTCCCCATGCCTTACTCACCTTACTTACCTATGCCTTACTCACCTCAAAATCATCATTTTTTGGTTAAAATTCAATTAATTCATGCTTTGTACCAATTATTTATGTGAAAGGGGACTTAAATAAGTGCTATGCATGTCTGGTAGGAAGGTAGGTAGGTGGTTTTCTGATTTAAGTTAGGTTAGGTTAGGGTCAGGAATGACCGGTGCAGGAGCTTCAGGGCCACTATCTGGACAAGACCACTGTCCGGTCATGCCTTTGGCTCTATTACGTCGGATAGTAGAGGGATTACTGTTTATATATAAATATATATATAATATAGAAAAAGTCAGGCTTAGTAAACTGTACCCCAGAATGACAGTGTTCACCCCACCTATGGCTAAAACACATTAAGTCTAAAATCAGTTTATAAAACAACCTAAACACATAATTTTAGTATAATCAAAATCGGTAAAAAAAAAAATAAAACCCATCATTAAACCAGGGTTTGGCCATCATTAGGCAGGGTATGGTGGTATTTCTACTCCCATCGCTAAGCCGGGGTATCGCATCTAGGGGTATCGTATATCAAGGTATACCTGTATCATTCATATTGGTGGTAGCCATTCACTTACTCCTAGCTCTATCATCATCTTGGTGGGGGTGAATGTCATAGGTGTGCACAGCCTCACTCACCTTCTGACTTCATCCACAAAGGGTCCCTTCAAGCAACCCTCCAGGCAGCAACTCTTTCCCCCTCAAAGTATCTCTCGACATGAATGATCAACTTGCTCTAGCCATTAGTTCCGTGGCCTTCCCCCTGGTCTCCTCCACCCTGGGTTTACCCTCTCAGATATCACCCTGTGGGCAGGGTCAGCCTCAGGAAAACAGGCCATGTGCCCATATAACTGAAGGTGGTGCTGACGTATTATGTGGGTAACAGGATTGGACTCCGTCTCAAGTAGTTGTCGTCTGTTATGTACCCAGTCGTACCAGCAACATCCCATGATCCTGCAAAGGTACTTAGTACCAAGGGAATCACTTCACCATTTCATGCCACTGTTTAGTGACCGTCTCACAGCCAGAGTAGGACAGGGAGCATCAATGTCTTGAGGTTGCAAATTTTTGTCCTACACAAATAATGGCAACACCAAATACCCACGTTGAGTGAATTTATAACCCCATAAGCCAAGCCAGTGTGATGAGTAATCTCATCACCTGACCTACTGTTGTCATTTATCACACTACCAAGATAAGTGAATCTTCTCAAGACTTCCACATTCTCACCACATGTTTGGACAGACTGAGCTGCTTCATTCAACAAGCCACCAAATGCATGGACCTTGGTCTTGGCCCAAGAGGCCTTTAGTCCCAGTGACTTCACATTCTCATGAAATTCCTCAAGGGCACTCAGTAGCATCTCCAGTGACTCTGCTAGGACAACTGCAGCATCATCACCTAAGTCAAGGTTGTAATCCTGAAACTGCTTATTGATACTCCACTGTGACTGATTCACAGCCTGGCCAAGTACCCAATCCACGCACATGCTGGAAAGCGTCAGAGCAAGGACACCCATGTCTTACTCCAGTACTTACTAGGAAGAAGTTGGATGTTCCACCTCCACACTTAACAGCACTCTTAGTATTTGAGTACAACTCTCAGTGTTTGATTACTGGCCAGCAATTGGTTGGATTATCCCTGTAGAGATCCCATGGAGTTGCAGGAGTTCCCATATTACCTCCCACTTTACTGAGTCAAATGCCTTCTTGAGATCCACATAGGCTGCAAATAAATCTTTTTGATACTCAAGGTGGCACTCCACAAAAACTCAAAGAGCTGGGATTCAGTCAACTGTAGACTTCTTGGGTGTGAATCTGGATTGCTCAGGCCTCTTAAACTTTGGCAAATGGTCCTGGATATGCATCAATAGAATGTGAGCAAGAACATTAATGATACCAGTCCACCAAGTGGCTTCAATGACTACATGTAATGCCCTGATCATGGTTTCACCCCCAGCTTTGATAAGTTCTGCCAGAATGCCACAAATACTGGCTGTTCTACTACTTCTCAACCCATCCACTGCCTTCCTGAATTCCTCTAGAGAAGGCACAATATAATCGATTGGTGGGAGAACAGTTAATGGTTGTACACCCGCCAATGGGAGCTCTCCATTGGGAGGTTCAGCCATACAGTTGCTCAGAGAATTCAGCCCATCGAGCCCTATACTCACTCGCTCCTAAAGCAAGCTCTTCATCTTCTGTCCAGACAGAGTTAACCTGAGTGGTGGGTCTGAAGTGGAGCTTCTTCAGGGCTCAGTAAGCATGTTGAAGGTCATTCATATGAAAACAGCCTTCCACCTCCTCAAAGGAACCAAAGGCCAGAAGCCTACAAGATTCTTCCCTCCAAGAAAAAACAAAAGCAAAAAACAAAAGCAAGATAATGGAGAGCTAACTTCCAGATCTGTTCACTTTGAGATGTCTGGACACACACTGCATTTGAAAGGCTGGCAGTCAGAGGAAGAGGGAAATACAGACACAGGAAGACAGTTCCAGAGCTGACCTGTTGCACACATGAAGGACTGGGACTAACAGTTAACTCTTGCATTAGAGATGGACAGAAAGGGGATGAGAGTCTGTTGCTAGACAGGTGCTATGTGCCCACTGTTGTGGTGGGAGGATGCAAGCAGACAGTTCTAAGGTGCAGTGACCATTGATGAGGTGACAAAGAGATAAAGATGCAACAGTGCAGCAAAGAGACAGAGGTTGAATGGAGTCAGTAAGAGGAGGATAATTAATGAGATGAAAAGCCTCTGACTCCATCTTGTTGAGAAGAGTTGTATGTGGGAAGCCTCCCTACACATGAGAGTTGTACTCTATATGGGCAAATAAAACCTGTGTATAAAGTCAACAACTGTGCAAGGATAGAGAAAGCACTGAGTTGGCTTAGCACACCTAATCTCTTAGAAGCAGATTTTGTAAGAGGTAATATGATCTTATTTGCACAATCAAGTATTTAGCACCCTTTTTAACATGACAGCATCTGGACTGACTCTATTGGATACGTTTATGTGAAGCAACGGAATGTGGTGAATGTTTTTGGCGAATCAGGTACAGCCAGGATTCCGGGAGCTTAAATGAGTGAATGGAAGTGTGGCCCATTGGACTGGGCAGACTTTTGCTGTCTGGATGCTCCTACTCCTCACCCTGCCCTAGGGTGGGAAAGGAGGCCTGGATAATAATGATGATGATGATAGTATGATCTTTCCAAGATAAGCCCCGAGAGAAATAAAACCCCAAGTATGTTTAAAGATGATGCAGGTTTGTTCTGGACATTGTTAAATATAAGATGCTGTACTCCTGCCCATCAAGACAGAAGTTTGTGCCACTCCCTATCCACAGCCAGCTTGACAGCACGACTCATCAATTTTTGCCAGTGCCCCTGGTGTAACAAAACCCCTCCTTGATCTTGAGCGCTCTCCAACGCATTCATTAGCTACTACCAGAGTAGCTAGCAAGGGACTGAAATGAATAGATCGAGTATGTATTAAAATATGTATGACAAAAGTTGCACCTCTTTCTGTACGTAGGAGTTGCCTGTAAAGTGGTGCCAAAAATTCAAAGACTTCAATGATAAATGAATGACTGTATGGCCTAATTCAATGGCCACTGTTGATAGTTCTCTTACTTTAATGTTATCATTCCCACCATCCACACCTCTCACACCAACCATCCACACCTCTCACTCCCACCATACTCACCTCTCCAGTATGGGGAAATAGGTCCATGCTGAGAGATCTGGCCACTCATCTGAAGCGATGTAGACCTTGCATGGCTGAAACGGTTTTATTTTAATGAGTACATTACATTGTAACTCCCTAATACAATTCAGAAAAATGAATATGTTTGGTTGTTCTATTCTTAGTTAACTTTTTTTTTTCTTTTTTTCAATGCAGAGAAGAAGGAACCAAAGGCCACAGGCCTGCATACTGTTCCTTCCAAGAAAAAGCAAAAACAATACAAAAGAGAGCCAAATTCAAGATCCGTTCATTTCGAGATGCCTGGACACACTGCGTTTGAAAGACTAGAGATCATAGGAAGTAGGAAATACAGACAGAGGAAGACAGTTCCAGAGTTGACCAGTTGCATAAATGAAGGACTGGGAGTAACGGTTAACTCTTGCATTAGAGAGTTGGACAGAAAAGGGATGAGAGTTTGTTGCTAGACGGGCACTACGTGACCCGTCGTAGAGGTGGAGGGATGCAAGCAGACAGTTCAGAGGAACAGTGACTGTTGAAGTAGCGACAGAAGAGAGATAAAGATGCAACAGTGCGGCGAAGAGACAAAGGTTGAAGGGAATCAGTAAGAGGAGGAGAGTTAATGAGATGAAAAGCCTTTGACTCCACCCTATTGAGAAGAGCTGCATATGGGGAGCCTCCCCACACATGAGAGTTGTACTCCATACACGGGTGAA
Source organism: Birgus latro (assembly GCA_018397915.1). Lineage (NCBI taxonomy): Eukaryota > Metazoa > Arthropoda > Malacostraca > Decapoda > Coenobitidae > Birgus > Birgus latro. The sequence continues at coordinate 34,517 of JAGKTI010001481.1, read as the reverse complement.
TAAAACCCGTGTACAAAGTCAACAACTGTGCAAGGGTAAAGAAAGTTCAGAATCGGCTTAGCACACCTAATCTCTTGGAAGCAGATTTCACAAGAGATGTAATATGTTCTTTCCAAGACAAATCCTGAGAGAATGAAACCCCAAGCATGTTCAAGGATGATGCAGGACATAACTGTTCATTATTAAACATTAGTGGGTAATCCTGAGGAAGAGTTTGTCAGGTTGATAAGTGTAAGAACTGAGTTTTTGATGCATTAAAAATAACAAGATTATTTTTACCCCAATCAGAGATACGAGCCAAGTCAGACATTAGGTGTGCCAAAGCCTCATCCCTTTTTTGTTGAAGTAACTGCTGAGATGGACATTGCAGAAACCAAATGGAAAGGTGAAGGGTGGAATCATCAGCATATGAGTGGATAGGGTTAGATGTACAGCTTAGAAGGTCATTGATGAATAAAAGGAAGAGAGTTGGTGACAGGACAGAACCCTGAGGAACACCACTGTTGATAGGTCTAGGAGAAGAACGATGGCTGTCTACAACAGCAGCTATAGAACGACCAGAAAGGAAGCTAGAGGTGAAGGAACAGATAGAAGGAGAGAAACCGTAGGAGGGCAGTTTGGAAATTAAAGATTTATGCCAGACTCGATCGAAAGCCTTTGAGATGTCAAGTGCAATGGCAAAGCTTTCGCCAAAGTCCCGAAAGGAGGATGACCAGGAGTCTGAAAGGTAGGTGAGAAGATCGCCAGTGGAGTGTACCCATACTGATGATCAGAAAGAAGCTTGTGACAGGAAAGATGCTTTAAAATTTTTCTGTTAAGAATTGACTCGAAAACTTTTGAGACACAGGATGTTAAAGCAATTGGACGATAGTTAGAGGGTTGGGAATGGTCACCCTTCTTTGGGACTGGCTGAATGAGAGCAAACTTCCAGCAAGAAGGAAAGGTACAAGTTGATAGACAAAGGCGAAAGAGTTTACCTAGGCAGGGTGTAAGCACAGAAACACAGTTTTTGAGGACAACAGGAGGGACTCCATCAGGCCCATATGCCTTGTTAGTATTGAGGCCAGTAATGGCAGAAAATACATCAGCTGAAGAAATTTTAATGTCAGTCAAGAGGAAGTCAGAGAGGGGAAGTGATGGAGGAATAGCACCGGAATCATCTAAGGTGGAATTGGAGGAGAAAGTCTGAGTGAAGAGATCTGCTTTATCAGTAGAAGAAATAGCTACAGAGCTACATTAAGTCCTTGTTTGCAGTAAGTCCTTATTATGTGCTACCTTTTTCATTGGACATATGAAGAGAATGGAGAATGAAAGAATGACTAAGAAAGAGTATGTGGGTAAAGTGGAGGGAGGGAGGGAGGGAGGGGGAGGAGGATACTGAGGATGAGGTGGAGGGACGGAGTTGAGAGGAATATGAGAGAGGGGGGAGTGAGCTGGGGGGAGGGCAGTCAAATGGTGGGTGACAGAGTGACTTGGAGGCATTTTGTCTGTGGCCACCCTCTGTGAGATTAGGGCGTCAGTCTATAGATAGATAGACAGATTTTTTATTCTTATTTTTTATTAAGTACTCAGTAAAATGTACAAAGACTGTCCAACTCTCACAATCATACAGCATTACACTTCCCACACACGTTGCATACAAGGATCTCCTAGCACGGAAGGAGAGCCCTCTCAATGACAGAAGGGGCAACAACTCAATAAACTTCTTCCAGCCATTCCCTACCCTTCATACTGAGCTAGTTCCAGGCCCACCCCCATCATGGATAATGTCCCCTGTATGACAAACTCCTCCTTATATCGAGAGACTCTCCAGCAATAATAAAATATAAAAATACAGCACTGGATTCATGGGGTTTAACTGAGTTGCCCAGCACTATGTTTGTATGCTGTAATCTGGAACAGTATAGTGTGTGCAATAAATGGGTGCACAAGAGATGTAGTGTTATTAGAGGTAGATTGTGAGATGATGCTGATTTCGTGTGTGCGGCGTGTCGGGGAGACCAGGTGGAGATTGTTAGGCGTGAGAGGGTTGAACTTGCAGGTGAGTCTCTTGAGTGTGTGGAGGAGTTTTGTTATTTGGGAGACATGTTGTGTGCCGGAGGTGGGGCTGGAGTTAGCTCGGTTGCTAGGGTGAGAAGTGGTTGGAAGAAGTTCAGGGAGCTGCTGCCTCTCCTGACACTGAGAGGAGTCTACTTACGTGCTAAGGGGTCTTTGTATGCAGCATGTGTTAGGAGTGTGATGCTGTTTGGTAGTGAGACCTGGGCAGTAAAGGAAGAGGATATTCGCAGGTTTAAACGTACAGAAATGACAGTGATTAGGTGGATGTCCAGTGCATCCCTGCGTGCAAGGCCTGGGAAGGCTGGGTTTACGATGGAAGAGTTGAGAGGTAGGATGGGTATTGGTGTTGTGAAGAGTAGAGGTAGGCTGAGGTGGTTTGGACATGTGGAGAGGATGGGGGATGATAATTGGGTACAGAGGGTGAGAGGTGTTAACATTGGGGAAGGGGTTGGGAGGGGTAGACCGAGAAAGATATGGGAAGAGGTCATTAAGTGTGACTTAAGGGTTAAGGGACTGAAGAGGGAGGCTGCCAGGGATCGAGCAGCGTGGACAGCCGCCATTAGGTGACCAAGGCCGACGCATGCAAGCATGTTGGAGCCTTCAAAAACGAAAATGATATATATATATATACAGTATATATATATATACAGTAATCTCTCTGCTATCTGGAGGACCACTATCCGGTGACCTCATTGTTCGGACATTATAGGCCGATGCCCCCCCCCCCCCAAAAAAAAAAAAAAAATCTAATTTTTTCGACCGTGTCAGTTTGAATTTCCCGCGCAAGCTGACCAGCTCCCTTCCCGCGCTACCCCCCTCCTCCTAGTTCTGTCTCAACTCCCATGAACAGTGGACGGCTATCCAATTGTTTGCAGTGTTTTTGTTCTTGTTTAAATAATCATAAGTCACAGTGCTAAGGATTAAGTGTAGTTAAACACTGGATTACTGGACATGCTTCAAGAGCAATTATGACCACTGTAAAAACCTAAGAGACGGGGGTAAACAAGAATCATGGACATGTAAGTACATTGTCAACTGCTAAATATTTTCCATAATCACTTCTAAATCCTCATTCTCTGGTTACATTTTATTTACTTCATGCTTTGTGTCCCATATTTGGGTGCACAGGCTGTGAAAGAGGTGTTTTTTCTCAGTGCTTACCATGTCTCTTACATACGTTCACTATCAAGTCAACTGGTGAACATTTTTGCCCTACACACCTCTAAATCATAATTTTTCTGGTTACATTTCATTTACTTCATGCTTTGTGTCCCATATTTGAGTGCACAGGCTGAACATTTTTGCCCCACACACCTCTAAATCATAATTTTTCTGGTTACATTTTATTTACTTCATGCTTTGTGTCCCATATATGAGTGCACAGGCTGTGAAAGAGGTGATTTTCTCAATGATTACCATGTCTCTTACTTACGTTCACTATCTAGTCAACTGGTGAACATTTTCGCCCCACACACCTCTAAATCATAATTTTTCTGGATACATTTTATTTACTTCATGCTTTGTGTCCCATATTTGAGTGCACAGGCTGTGAAAGAGGTGATTTTCTCAGTGATTACAATGTCTCTTACTTACATTCACTATCTAGTCAACTGGTGAAAATTTTTGCCCGATACATCTCTAAATCATAATTTTTCTGGCTACATTTTATTTACTTCATGCTTTGTGTCCCATATTTGAGTGCACAGGCTGTGAAAAAGGGGATTTTCTCAGTAATAATCATGTCTCTTCCTTACGTTCATTATGTAGTCAGCTGGCGAACACCCCTGCCTTACTCGCCTCAAAATCATCAATTTTGGGTTAAAATTTGATTAATTCATGCTCTGTGCCAATTACTTATGTGAATGGGGTCTTAATTAAGTGCTATGCATGTCCGGTAGGGAGTTAGGTAGGTGGTTTTCTGATTTAGGTTAGGTTAGGTTAGGGTCAAGAATGACCGGTGCTGTTAGTGAACAGTGAACACCTTTGCCATACCTAACTCTTTTTCTGGTAACAATTTATTTATCTGATACTTCGTATCCCATATTTTAGTGCATAAGATATGAGAAATATTTTCATAGTGATAGCCACATCCGATGCTTACTTACACTAAGCTGCCAGCTCGTGAACACCCCTGCCTTACTCACCTCAAATTCATCATTTTGGGGTTAAAATTCGATTAATTCGTGCTTTGTGCCAATTATTTATGTGAATGGGGTCTTCAGTGCTATGCACGTCCGGTAGGGAATTAGGTAGGTGGTTTTCTGATTTAGGTTAGATTAGGTCAGTGTCAAGAATGACCGGTGCTGTTAGTGAACAGTGAACACCTTTGCCATACCTAACTGTTTTTCTGGTAACAATTTATTTATTTGATGCTTTGTATCCCATATTTTAGTGCATAAGATATGAGAAATTATGATTTTCATAGTGATAGCCATGTCCGATATTTACTTACACTAAGCTGCCAACTCATGAACATCTATGCCTTACTTACCTCAAAATCATCATTTTTGGGTTAAAATTCGATTAATTCATGCTTTGTGCCAATTATTTATGTGAATGGGGTCTTAAATAAGTGCTATGCATGTCCAGTAGGGAGGTAGGTAGGTGGTTTTCTGATTTAGGTTAGGTTAGGTTAGGGTCAAGAATGACCGGTGCTGTTGGTGAACAGTGAACACCTTTGCCATACCTAACTCTTTTTCTGGTAACAATTTATTTATTTAATGCTTTGTATCCCATATTTTAGCGCATAAGATGTGAGAAATGATGGTTTTCAAAGTGATTGCCACATCTGATACTTATTTACACTAAGCTGCCAACTCATGAACATCTATGCCTTACTTACCTCAAAATCATCATTTTTGAGTTAAAATTCAATGAATTCATGCTTTGTGTCCATTATTTAATGCATATGGTGTGAGAAAGGGTGATTTTAATAGTGATTTCCATGTCTGATACTTACTTACACTTGTTGGCAAGTTGTGAGCACCTATGCCTTACTCACCTCTAAATCATCATTTTTTGGTTAAAATTCAGTTAATTCATGCTTTGTGTGCATTATTTTTGTGAAAGGGGACTTAAATAAGTGCTATGCATGTTCGATAGGGAGGTAGGTAGGTGGTTTTCTGATGTAGGTTAGGTTAGGTTAGGGTCATGAATGACCAGCGCTGGAGCTTCAGGGCCACTATCCGGACAAGACCACTGTCCGGACATGCCTTTGGCTCTATTACGTTGGAGAGTGGAGGGATTACTGTATTTATGTGAATGGGGTCTTAAATAAGTCCTATGCATGTCCGGTAGGGAGGTAGAGAGGTGGTTTTCTGATTTAGGTTAGGTTAGGTTAGGGTAAAGAATGTCCTGTGCAGTTGGTGAACAGTGAACACCTTTGACATACCTAACTCTTTTTCTGGTAACAATTTATTTATCTGATGCTTTGTATCCCATATTTTAGTGCATAAGATGTGAGAAATGATCATTTTCATAGTGACTGCCACGTCTGATACTTATTTACACTAAGCTGCCAACTTGTGAACATCTATGCCTTACTTATCTCAAAGTCATCATTTTTGGGATAAAATTCAATGAATTCATGCTTTGTGTCCATTATTTAATGCATACGGTGTGAGAAAGGGTGATTTTTCATAGTGATTTCCATGTCTGATACTTACTTACACTTGCTGGCAAGTTGTGAGCACCTATGCTTTACTCACCTCTAAATCATCATTTTTTGGTTAAAATTCAGTTAATTCATGCTTTGTACCAATTATTTATGTAAAAGAGGACTTAAATAAGTGCTATGCATGTCTGGTAGGGAGGTAGGTAGGTGGTTTTCTGATTTAGGTTAGGTTAGGATAGGGTCATGAATAACCAGTGCTTGAGATTCAGGGCCACTATCCGGACAAGACCACTGTCCGGTCATGGCTTTGGCACTATTACGTCGGATAGTGGAGGGATTACTTATATATATGCAATAAGACCTCACTATAACGGACTAATTGGGGCTCAGGCCAGTCCGAAATATGCGATTTTCCGATAAAAGCGACATCCGGACTTACCCCTGCTAATCCGAACTTTTTCCGATATATCACACATTAGTCCCGATTGCATCAGTGGTTTTCACCACCATTGCAGTATTGTACTGTGTTATACCTTCACTACATTAATCAAATGGTATAATAATACTGTACTGTGCACTGAAAAACATGTCTTTTACTTGTCTTATTGTGGTGAACATAGCTGAAGTTCTCAGGCAGTCCAGACTGCTTTCTGGCTATATCGGACTTTTTCCGATATACAGTAATCCCTCTATTATTCGGACGTCCAATATTCGAATACCCTCCCTATTTGGATATCGTGGGCTGCCCAACCTCCAAAATGCCAAAAAATTTGAAAAAAATCGGAAAAATTTCTATTTTTTTGGACCGCGTCAGTTTGAATTTCCCGCGCGCGCCGATCGGATGTGTTTACGCACGTGGCACCTCTCTGTCGGTCCCCATTACCCACTCAGCTCTTGCCTCATGAACACCTCCGACAATGGCGGCCGAAGTGATTGCTTTTGTGGTGATACCCTACTTCCTACAGTGCTTGATACTGCTCTTCACCTTCTTCATCATGTGTGTGATGATGGCCCCGCCACCTGAGAAGAGGAAGTAAGTGGTTCTGACTCTGGAGAAGAAGAGGGAAGGGTATTGGAAAAGATGGACTCCGGGTGGCCGACATCACCGATTCGTCATGAATTCAATCTCCCTCGCTCCACCTTGTTTGATATCAAGAAGTCCCGAGACAAACTACAGCAGTACACGGCTGATTTCGCTTCGAAAACCAAATGAAACATGGAAAGGAAGGTGATGTTTAGTCCTAAGTATGCAGACATCGACCGATCCACGCTGATTTGGTATCAACAACAACGTGCCGCAGGTGTGTTGGTACGTGGAACGGAGCTGAAAGCTGCTACTGAGTTCACAAGGCTCCAGGACTCGTCACTAGACCAAACGGGAATTTACTGTTATGTACAGTGCAGTGAAGTGATGTGATCCCAGTTATGCAAAAAAAAACGTTGTGGAAAGTGTTGGTGAGAAGTTCTGGTGATTGTATTTTGCGAGGGTTGTGTGGTGCAATTTCTTCGTGTCAGAGTCTGAGATGACAGAGCGAGTTATACATCAGGACGGCAGCTTCTTGTTCGTAAGTACCCTAACTTCATCAAAATTCCTTGTTTTGTTCTTTCCATATCATTAATCTCATGCATAAACTGTGTGAAAGATGATTTCCATAAAGATTTTCATGCCTAACCTGTTTTCATCATGCTGTAAATCTATCTATCTATTGCCAGACGCCATGATCCCGTAAGGGGTGGCCGTTTGACTGAGTTATTTGTTTTACAGGGAGGGGGACTAACCCTCCACCAACCCACTTGTTGACACGTAGGGAGCACGTATGGTTTGGTTATATGGTTACCACCCAGCGTTGTAAATGGTTTCTTGGCTTACAAGAAACCATTTGGCTTGTCACTCAATGTAAAGCCACCTGTAAAGGAAAGAAAAGCAAAAAGAAGTGACAGGAAAGATGAGAGATATAGGAAGAGAGGAGGGCAGGCCCAGAAAAAAGAATGATAAAGGCTAAGGGAAAAGTGGGCAGCACTACATCAAGTGAGTGGATGATGGTCGCCACCACCTACCACTGTAAATGTGTTAAAAAATTACCAAAATTGTTAATCATAATTTCCTGCTTGCATTTTAATTTTTTCATGCATGGTTCTTAAGTGCACCAGCTAGGAAAAAGGTGGAAGGCAGTGAATTTCATGTTCGGTCATAACCTAACCTAACCTAACCTAACCTATGCTTACCATAAAGATTTTCATGCCTAACTTGTTTTCATCATGCTGTAAATGTGTTAAAAAATTACCAAAAATGTTAATCATAATTTCCTGCTTGCAATTTAATTTTTTCATGCATGGTTCTTAAGTGCACTAGCTAGGAAAACGGTGGAAGGCAGTGAATTTTATGTTCGGTCATAACCTAACCTAACCTAACCTATGCTTACCATAAAGATTTTCATGCCTAACCTGTTTTCATCATGCTGTGAATGTGTTAAAAAATTACCAAAAATGTTAATCATAATTTCCTGCTTGCAATTTAATTTTTTCATGCATGGTTCTTAAGTGCACCAGCTAGGAAAAAGGTGGAAGGCAATGAATTTCATGTTCGGTCATAACCTAACCTAACCTAACCTATCCTAACCTAACCTATGCTTACCATAAAGATTTTCATGTCTAACCTGTTTTCATCATGCTGTAAATGTGTTAGAAAATTACCAAAAATGTTAATCATAATTTCCTGCTTGCAATTTAATTTTTTCATGCATGGTTCTTAAGTGCACCAGCTAGGAAAAAGGTGGAAGGCAGTGAATTTCATGTCCGGTCATAACCTAACCTAACCTAACCATTTTTCTGGTAGCAATTTACATCATTTACTGTATTTGATGCGTTGTATCCAATAATTTAGTGCATAAAATGTGAGAAAAGAAGATTTCCATGTCAGATACTTACTTATAGTATGCTGGCAAGTTCTGAGCACCTATGACTCACTCACCTCAAAATCATCATTTTTTGGTTAAAATTCAATAAATTCATGCTTTGTGTGCATTATTTATGTGAAAAGGGACCTAAATAAGTGCTATACATGTCCAGTAGGGAGGTAGGAAGGTAGTTTTCTGGTTTAGGTTAGGTTAGGTTAGGGTCATGAGAAACCAGTGTTGGAGCTTCAGGGCCCAATATCCGGACAAAACCAATATCCGGACATGCCTTTGGCTCTATTATGTCGGATAATGGAGGGATTACTGTATAGGAGTTTAGTCCGGTAGCTTCTCGAGTCCGATAAAAGCGAATTCCGGTCTACTGAAGTCCGTTATATCGAGGTTTTACTGTATGCACATATACAGTCGACCCTTGATTCTACAGACCCCGAATCAACGGATTTTGGAAAAAACGGACAATATCTGCTGGCAAAGAATCGCTCTGGACACCGGTCTTTTTTTTTTTTTCTTCTTCTTCATTACAGGTACACTCATGATCAGTAATTTCTCTTCAGGGGTGCCCCCTTTGTTCCCCTGTATACCCAGGGAAGACGGGAGGGGGTGACGATACGAGCTCCACCCCCCTCTATCCCAGCTCCCAACCCTCCTCCATACCCCTACCCAACCCAATGCCTCACTCGTCATTTTTAACTGGCAGTTACATCTCAAGCTAACCCCCACACTTTACACTCAGTCACATTACTAATACACAAAGAAAACACTAGGATATTAAAAAATATAACTATGAACACTGCAGCAAAAAATTAATGCATTATAACATTGACAGTAAAACAAAAACATTGACAACGGCCATACCAGGCCTCATGCATTGGGTGCTTGCGTGCGCTTGTGTGTGTACGTGTCTGTGTCTGTGTGTTTGAGTGTCTATGTGTGTGTGTGTGTGTGTGTGTGTGTGTGTGTGTGTGTCTGTGTGTATTTACCTAATTGTATTTACCTAATTGTGATATACAGGAAATGAGCTACGCTCATGGGGTCCCGTCTCTGTTTCTCAATAAGTCAAATTTTGCTTTAAACTCGTTTAAGTTTTTAGACTGGACGATCTCTTTGTCCAGTCTATTCCACAGGTCTATGCCTCTATACAGAAAACTATATTTCTTGATGTCCTTCAAGCAGTGCAGCTTCTTCAGTTTCAGTCCATGTCCTCTTGTTGCTCTCTTATCCCATAAAAACAGATCTTCTCTATCAATTTTATCTACTCCCATCATGGTCCTGAACACTGCAATCATGTCACCCCTCTCTCTCCTTTCCTCTAAGGATGGCAAATTCAGCCTTTCTAGCCTCTCAATATATGACAGATCTGCCAAACTGGGGACCATCTTGGTTGCTGTTCTTTGTATTCTCTCAATCTTGTTTATATCTTTCTTTTTGTGTGGGGACCACACTACTGCTGCATATTCTAACCTGGGGCGGATCATGGCCACTATCAGTTTTTTCATCATCTCTTCATTCATGTAATGAAATGCCACTCTTATGTTGGTCAAGAGTTTATATGTCTCTCTAACTATCTTGTTGATGTGTTTTTCAGGTGACAAACTATCCTGGACCAGCACTCCTAAATCTTTCTCTTCTCTCGCTTTTGTAATTGGTTCATTACCCATCATATAATTCAGTGATGGTCTCTTGGTGCTTTTACCCATTTCCAATATTTTAATTTTTTTTGCGTTGCATTTCATTTCCCACATCCGGGTCCAGTCATGTATCCTATCCAGATCCTCCTGCAGCATTTTACAGTCCCCTTCAACCTCTACCTTCCTCAAGATCTTTGCATCATCAGCAAACAGACTTGCATAACTGTTCACTCCATCTACCATATCATTTATGTAAATCAGGAACATTACTGGCGCCAACACCGAGCCCTGTGGGACATCACTTGTTACTTCTCTCCATCCAGACATCCTGTCCTTTATTACTGTCCTCATTTGTCTGTCTCTCAAAAAGTCTTTCATCCATTCCAGGAGGTTACCCTTCAGTCCTCCTATATGCTCCAATTTCCACATTAGTCTCTTATGGGGTACCTTGTCAAAGGCCTTCTCCAAATCTAAATATACACAATCCACCCAACCGTCTCTCTCCTGCAGCACATCAATCGCTCTTGAGTAAAAGCTCAACAAGTTGGAAACACATGACCTTCCACTTCTAAATCCAAATTGACTTTCAGTCAAAATATATATCTCTTCCAGATATTTTATCCACCTATCTTTCAGAACCTTCTCGCACAATTTTGCAACCATGCTGGTTAGGGACACTGGTCTATAGTTCAGGGGTTCTTCCTTGTTTCCTCCCTTGTAAATTGGTACCACATTTGCTCTCTTCCATTCCCGAGGCACTTTCCCTTCTTCCAGCGAACACACAAACTGTGAATCTTATCTGCCAGTTGGTCTCTGCATTCCTTCAGTACCCAATTTGAAATTCCATCTGGTCCTGGGACTTTCCTTACATCTTGAGTTTCCAGTAATTTGTACACTTCCTGCACTTCCACTTTTATCTTTTATCACCACATTCCTAGTCACTCCCTCCCCCTCCACAAACTCCCCTTCATTAGTAAAAACTGACTGGAAACGTTTGTTCATTATTTCAGCTTGCATTGCCGCATCATTATAGACCTCTCCTTCTACTTTCAGTTTGGTGATTCCTTCCTTTTGTTTCAATTTGCCATTAACAAATCTATAAAACAATTTGGGTTCATCCTTACATTTGTCAATTATACCTTTTTCAAAGTTCCTTTCTTCCTCTCTACGAATTCTTGTATATTCATTTCTAGTTCTTTTATATTCTTCCTTTGTTCTGCTATTTCCTCTCTTTCTACATTTGTTCCACGCCATGTCCCTCTCTTTTTTCGCTATCATACACCTTCTATTAAACCACTCCTTTTTCCTGTATTCTTTCCCACTTACTCTTGGAACATATTTATCCACTCCTAAATTATAGAGGTCTAGAAAGATATCCCACTTCCTCTGAATCTCTCTTGTTTCTCTGAATTTTCTCCAATCTGCATTTTCAAAAAATTTTCTCAATTCCGTAAAGTTTGCTTTCCCAAAGTTGTATCTTCCCTGCCTATGGAGCTCATCTCTTGGCACCACGTTCCCTATTATCATTTGGAACTCAATGACCACGTGATCACTTTTTCCTATAGGACACAGATATTTCAAGGATTCAATTACGTCAGGTTCTTTGGTTAGCAGTAAATCTAATCTTGCTGGGGTATCATCACCTCAGAATCATGTCTCTTCTTTGACCCACTGTGTCATTACATTATTCATCACACTCTCTCCTTCCTTTCAAACATTTCCATGCACACTTCCACATTTGTCCAGAACTCTTCTCTCACTTTTCTTGCACGATCTTGCGTTGGCACAAACACGCACACAATCGCCCACATTTGTAGTCCAACTTTCAGTCTTGCCCAGACAATCCTTGAGCCAAATGATCCATATTCTCTTATACTCTCCTTCCATCTGTTACTCACAATACACACTCCTTCTTTTGCCCTCTCATTCTCGCCTACTCCCACGTGTACAC
>JAGKTI010001481.1:0-12507 GCA_018397915.1 Birgus latro | reverse complement strand
TTCTTCCATTCCCGGAAAAGCCTTCTTTTCTCCTTAACTGCAGCTTCTACACCCTCATCCCACCACCAAGTTACTTTATGTCTTGGTGGGCCTCTTGTCCAACCGCATATTGCATCGGTAACTCTCAAGAGGTTGTTCTTAAGGGCTCTATACTGTTCATTAACGCCTCTATCTACGGCTTCCTGTTCAGCCACCACTCTCCTCATCTCACTATAAAAGGCATCCCTTACTGATTGGTTTCCCAGCTTCCACATTTTCCTCTTAGGTACATATGTCCTCCTTCTCATTGCTCGTTCCTTAAGCACCATGTCACAAATCAACAGTTTGTGCTGCTGCACACACTCCTCGCTTCCTATAACTTTAACATCCCTCACTAATCTCCTATCAACCCTCCTGACCAGAAAATAATCTATGTGACTACTATTTTCCCCGGACTCATACGTAATCAACCGGCTGATTCTTTTCCTAAAATGTGTGTTGCACACAATCATGTCCATAGCCTCCCCAAACTCGAGTATTCTTTCCCCTTCCGCATTCCTCACACCATACGCACATCCTCCATGGACTCCTTCATAACCTTGAGCTGCTTCACCCACATGACCATTTAAATCCCCTCCAAGAACCACTACCTCATCATCACCCATACCACTCACTACACATATTAAATCATCCCAAAATCTATCCTTCTCTGCGTCATCCAATCCCACCTGTGGAGCATATGCCGATATAACTGAAACCAATTTCCGCCCGACCATAATTTTCACTACTAATATCCTATCACTTACTCTCATAACATTCATGACATATTCCACCCATTTCTCTGCAACCAACACACCCACACCCCCATATCCGTCAGTTCCCCCCTGCCAAAACAACTTATAGTAGCAATCCTTCCCAACAATCTTTCTGGCTGATCCACCCCTGTACCGGACTTCTTGCAAACATGCCACATCCCCCCACCTCCTACTGAATGCCTCAACGACTTCCCCTGCTCTTCCTCTCAAACTTCCCACATTCCACGAACCCACCCTAAACCCCCTGGGTGATTTGCTGTCCTCAGGCTTGCTTTGGTGCTTGTTTTTGTAGTTCATAGTCGGTAAGATAAAGGGGGGTAAACATTCCAAAGGCCCAACCCATTGCACAGACCCAGGTCCAGGCAATGGATCTGGGACCCCTAGCCCACCAGCTTACCAGTGGCTGTGGTAGTGGCCTCGGGGCACCCTGACAGGACACCTGCAGGGACACCCTCCAAGCGCGGCTTGGCACTGCAACTGCCCTGCCATTATACACCCAATGATAGGGCAGCCTCCTGGGGCGCTACTCCCAGGTTCGGGACCCTCTCTATTGAGCGGAAGTGGCAGCCTGGGAACCGCAATGCCCTGTACCCTCTAGCACAGGTTCGAGCCCCATCTCGCCCCGGACCCATGATCTATGCTGGCGGAACCCCAGTCAAGCCTCCCCCCAAAGTCTGCCACTATATATATATATACTGTATATATACAGTATATAGGTTCTTAATATACACAAAAATAATCACAACTCTTCCACTTACAATCTCTCACTAGACACCACTTTCTGATTCATACAACTTGGCCAGCATTGGAAAAAGTTGATTCTATCACCCTCCCTCCAAGGAGAAGCTCCAGTCCTGCAGCAGACCTCGTACAGACTGTTACAAGAAACGTGACAGATAAACAGGGATAAAACAAATGTGATGATATCTAGGGCTGGTGGCGGTACTGTCAAAGCAGAGAGAATGTGGCCATGTGCAGCTTGCCAAAATGATGAGACAGAGAAGTAACTCCATCTTATGCAGTGTTTGTGAGAAGTGTGTGCATAACTGTACTAGAGGTAGGCTGCAAAATACAGTAATGCTGTTTTCATGTGTGCCATATGTTGGAGTGAACACATACAGATTGAATGGCATGGAAGGACTGATCTTGCTGGTGAGCCTCTTGAGTGTGTGGAGGAGTTTTGTTATCTGTGGAACATGTTATGTGCAGGAGGTGGGGCTTGAGCTCTGTGGCTAGGTCAAAGAGTGGTTGGGGGAAGTTCAGGGTGCTGTTGCCACTCCTAACACTGACAAGGCTCTCTTTCCGTGCTAAGGGATCGTATGCAGCATGCACTAGGAGTGTAATACTGTACAGTAGTGACACCTGGGTAGTAAAGAAAGAGAATATTTGTAGGATCAAATTATTAGACAGATGTGTAGTGCATCCTTCATGAGGTCTGGGGGAGGCAAGATTGCGACTGGAGAGTGCTGAGGAAGGATGGTACTTGAATGTACTGATGTTGTGATGAGGAGGGGTAGATTGAGATGGTTTTGGATGTTGAGTGGCTGGACGATGACAACTGAATGCAGAAGGTGAGAACATCGAGGGTAGGGCTGCAATAGGCAGATAAAAGAAAAGACGTGGGATGAGGTCATAGACAGTGATCTCAAGTATAAGAGACACTGAACAGGGAGGCTACCAGAGATCAAGCAGTGTCAAGGGTGCCAATAGGTGACCAAGAATGATGCATACAAGCATCCTGAAGCCTTGATAAATGATACAATATGATAATCCATTAATATTGACAACTGAGGTGACTGGACCACTTGTGTGTGACATATGATGGTTCCCATGTCACTCATTTCATGAATGTGGCTCAAACAACAATATTTCTGTGCTCTAAAAGTAATTACAAGGGCCCTGATTACATCAGTTTATCACAAGTTAGACCCTATGTCCTGATGTTAACAGTTTTGTTTGGACTCCAGGCACATTCTCCTACAGTCTTCCAACCTCCTTTTGAGGGAAAGGAGTTGAGGGACATTATTATACCTGAACAGTGGAACTACCCAATTATATCAGTCCCATCCTGGATAAGCATCTTTCTCCAACACCAGTTTAACAATACATAACTGCACTCTTTCAGTCAGTGCATTCTTACCATGTTGTGTTGCTTTGCTTGGGATGTCAACTGTAATGCCAGACTCAGTGCTGCTTGGTAGTATGGAGGTGCCACTTGGTTCACTATCACAAACACCAAGCTGGCTGTGGAAAGGATAGTTCGTGAATGATTGGAAATGTTGAAACAGTAGTGATAAGATTGTAATTATTTTAGATTTTAATGTCAGTTAACAGCCATGGTGGCTCCATGGTACTCCATTTACTCTTTTTTGTTGTCATTTAGTATTCAGGGTATGTGTTCAGTCTGGATAAGTTTTGTTCTGTGCAAAGAGTTTTTTCTTTTCTTTCTAAGAGTGTATGTAAAAGATCCAGATCAAATGCCTAGTCTGGAAGTCTTGGAAACCCAAGAGCATGAAGGGAGGTGTGTAAATACATGGGAATTCACTGTACTGTATTACATTTATTTTTATATTATTTACAAGTATTTGGGAGTACTTCTAGATAAGCATCTCAATGGTCTAGGATATCCAACAGTCTGGCATGGCATAGGTCCTAAGGATGCCAGATTACAGGACTTTTACTGAACAGCATATCCATACTGGTGGACAGACTGTTGTTGTCAATCATCCCATCTGTCCTGCTAAGCAGACCCATTAATCATAGGAGGGCAACCACCCTTGCAGGACCGTGCCACACAGTGAGCTGATGTTCCCTTGCTGTTGACAGCGCCTTGTGACAGTAAGGTGCGAGAAATACTGTGGAGATTTAGTTCCTGAACAGATATTATTTGAGTTTCTCCACCCAGTTAGCAGGGGCACCACAGGAGGCTCTACATCATCCTATTATTGTGGTTACTGTATATGGTTACCACTAAGAACTGTGAATGGTTTCCTGGGTTACAGAACCATTAGACACCATTCAACGTAGAGCCATCTGAAGAGGGAAGAAGAGTCATAAATGACACACGAAGAAAAGGGAGACGGTGGAAGAAAGTAGGGCAGACATACAACGGAATGATATAGGTGAGGAAAAAGCAGACAGCACTACATCAAGTAAGTGGATGACTGCCACCACCACCTACCACCTGAGATAAAACTTAATTTCCTGAGTGACATGATTTTCCTGCTAAGAAGAAACTCATCTACATGTCTGATGAATACACTACCTGTACCAAATCATGCCCACAGCTGCATGGGTCAATACTTAATATGGGTTCTCTGTACAATCGCCCAAAGAAGTGATGACTCGCTTTCTTTAAGTTTCGGACAAAACTCCCTGGGTCTGGCAACGTTTATTTAGGAGATGGAAACAGTCTTTGCCTGCCAAGCAAACATTATTTATGGTGTAAAAAAAAATAATCTTGCGAAAATACTTGTTAAGTTTAGCCTTTTTTTTTTTTTTTTGATAGATCAATCAAAAAATAAATAAATAGTGACATCTGGCACATTTTCACGACTAATGCCAGCAGTTACTAATGAAGCAATTTTCCCACTAAATTTAGGGATTTCAAAAGCAGTCTAGCTGGTATAAAATTATTACATTTCTCTAGCTCTTTTTTTTTCAGGTCTTGCCCATTTTTTTTTTTTTAGGTCTTGCCCATTTTTTTTCCGTTAATTTCCCTCAGTCAGGCGGATTTTTACCGCATCTGAGACTAATTTAGTGGATTTCAATAATTTTTCCTTTGGCAACAGTGTACGGCAGGCCTTCCGTCAGTCATTTCCACGACAGGGGAGGGAAAGGTTGTCTCGACCTTTGTCACAGTTCCCCCCCCACACTTATTTTTAACCTCTTCATTACCGCGCCTCCCACCCCCAGACCCCCCGCTCTCCCTCCGTCAAACCGAATTCCCGGAAGTTCATGCGTGTGCGTGGGGGGTGATCGTTTATCATAAGTGCGCTGTTTTTTCATTTTATATTACTTTTATATTCTCAAGTACATGTTGACCATGAGGTACAATGTGCATGATTTGAAATACATTTCCTATAGTAGTATACGTGTAGGGATATATATACTTTACTAAACTTTCATTGTTCCTATAAATATAGACTTTACAGACATAAAAAGGTATATATAGTACTCATATGTTGCTCCTCGTGGCGTTGATACACTGCAGGATGTACGTTGGGAAAGTCCAGGTGAAGTGAAGGTAGTGAAGGTGGCCTTTGATCTGCAAATGGATCCGACAAGAGGGTGAAGGCAGGTCCTGAGGGACTCTGCAACAATGGCGAGCCTACAGGGCTGGGATTTGAGCAATTATCTATCTCGCTTTCATCACTCGTACTCTCGCTATTACCATCGTTTTCTGGTATATAATCATCATCTGACTCACTCACTGATGTCTGATTGAGTTTCATTGTCATCAGACTCATCTAACTCACTAGCAAGCTTTGTATCAAATTCGTCAGTATCAGATGACGCCATGATCACGCAAAAACAGCCAAAAGAAACACACACAGACACAGCATGCAGCTTGGGGGATACTGAGGGGTGGCGGGTGAGAACTGGCTGCTGGTTGGTTGTGGGGCCTAGGAGGGTGGTTGTCATGGTAACCATGTGCTGATATGCCTAGTGCAACTATTTTTTTCTGTTTATATCATACCATATAGGTCTATATATATGCCCAAAACATTTGAAATAATAAATCATATCCAAAATACCCAAATGATGTCAATCATGGCCTAGCATGGACTCTTGATAAGGCCATGGCATGGCCATGACAAGAAGAATGACGTCAGAGCCAAGTTGCCAGTTCTTACAACCCAAGTCTCTCCAGTAACCCCAAAACCAACACTCCTACCCTCCTAAACCTCCCTATGCTTATCAGGTTTACCACCGTAAACCTTACAATTATCGGTTCCTCGCCAGAACTTTTTCTAGGTTTACAAGCGTAAACCTTATCGATTTCGGTAATGAAGAGGTTAATATAATGTTTTTGGTTTTATCTGCATTGTCGCATTCATGCTTTTGACTGTCAACCTCTCCCTCTTTTAGTTCTTCCATGCAACTGCCCTACATGTTTTATAACATGTTGGAATTTCGTGTGAATAAAAATGACCAGTTTTCCACTTATGATTACACTGGTTTCACTAACATCACTGAATGCCGGCAGATTAAGTTGCTTCTTGATAGCAACACAAGTGGTAAGTAGTTGTTCTTGGGCACACGTATTAATCCGTCTGTCTTTGTCTTGTGCTACGAGGGGCTCCAGTAGCAAATTTCCAATGTTCTACCTCTATATCGCTTATCTAACTGTTAACTGTCAAGATGCCAGTATATCTGTCTTACTGGAATACTTGCTAAATAAAGAGCAATAATCTGCTTGCACCGATAGACTGTAGTTTCTTGATCAATCTTGCTTTCAGGCTTTCAGCACTTACGGGTTTACCCGCGTGAATATCATCCCGCATAGAGAATTAAATGTGGCTAATACTATATCTTTAGATGTTTATTTTTCTGATTTGATGACACTAATGATTTCGAAATTACGATTATCTGCGGGTTTTATTTTATGGGACATATTTCCTTCAGTATTGTTGATATTGAACGGAAAATAAGTATTACGAGAGTTTCTCCGCATTTTAACCCTGAAACCGTTGAGCGACAGGGAGTGCGTTTCACATTCTTTCGTACTGCTAAGCCTCAACTTTGGTGTATTGTGGTTTCCTCTTCCATAATGCGAGATATACACAGTAAAAACGCTAATATATTACTTTTTGGTGGTGTTTACCCAAATACTGCTCTTTCCGGTGTGCAATATAGAAAATATAACATGGACGTGACAGTTGCCAGATACCACTTTCTGAGCGAAAGGTACTGGGAATCGGGACATCACTTCTTTGGGCGATTGTACATGGTACTTGCAGCTCTCTCATGTGACTTCTGAAATGGACTCCCATGGGAGATGTTGTATGCTGATGATTTGGTGCTGACTTCAGTGAATGAAAAGATGATGGAGGAAAGATTTAGGAATGGTATGGGGCACAAGGGCTTAAGAGTAAATGCAGATAAAACAAAACAGATGATATCTAGGGTTGGTGGTGGTATCGTCAAAGAAGAGGGAGAGAGGCCATGTGCAATTTGCCACTAGGGCATGGGAAGTAATTCCAGCTTGTGCAGTGTCTGTGATAAGTGGATGAATAAGAGATACAGTGGTATTAGAGGAAGACTGCAAGTTAATGCTGATTTTATGTGTGCAGCGTGTCGGGGAGAGCAGGTGGAGGTTGTCTGGTGTGAAAGGATTGAACATGCTGGTGAGTCTTTTGAATGTGTGGAAGAGTTTTGTTATTTGGGAGGCATGTTATGTGCTGGAGGTGGGGCTGGAGCTAGCTCTCTAGGATGAGAAGTGGTTGGAAGAAGTTCAGGGAGCTGTTGCCTCTCCTGACACTGAGAGGGCCCTCCCTACGTGCTAAGAGATCTTTGTATGCAGCATGTGTTAGGAATGTGATGCTGTATATGATAGTGAGACCTGGGCAGTTAAGGAAAAGGATATCCGCAGGCTTAAACGTACAGAAATGACGTGCGGTGCGTCCCTGCGTGCAAGGCCTAGAGGGGCTGGGTTTATGATGGAAGAGTTGAGAGGTAGGATGGGAATGGAGTGTATTGGTGTTGTGATAAGGACCGGTAGACTGAGGTGGTTTGGGCATGTAGAGAGGATGGGGGATGATGCCTGGATACAGAAAGTGAGAAGCATTAATACTAGGGGTGGGGTTGCATGGGTAAGCCCGGAAAAGACGAAGGACAACGTCATTAAGTGTGACCTCAAGATTATGGGACTGAACAGGGAGGCTGCCACAGATTGAGCAGCATGGAGAGCCGCCATTAGGTGACCAAGGTCGATGCATGCAAGCATGTTAGAGCCTTCAAAAATGAAACAAAACAAAACAAAACAGTACAATATATATCATACGCCACAAAACTTACCATTGGTTAAAGTACTGGTAAACAACAGGACTGCCAACCAAAGTAGATGTACCAGTAAGGCTGAAACAAAATGCACAACACATAAAAACAGTATTTTACTGTACTGCATCCATACCATTTGATAATGGGAAGAAAATATAATGGTATTTATGTCAACAGAAGTCTCATTGATCTGCCCACAGTTTGGCATAACTTTATACTGCATTACAAAATTCACATTCCTCCTTTATCATCATCATCACCAATGTCTCAGCATCTTACTTCTTCCTGAAAACTCCTAAACAGGAAATATGAAAACTGGACAATACTGTATGACAACAAAATTCATACATCCATACTTACTTTTAATTACTGACCCCATTTTGTCTTCTCTTCTTATAAACAGTGAATGAATCTAATCCATCATTCCTTTATTCTGTTTCCATTTTAGCAAACAGAAAACATCTTGGTTCAGTCAGGAACAGATGATAAATTCCTATATGATACCAGCACTAGATGTTTTGATCTTGATAATGCCACATCATGTACCACCCCTGTCCTTTTCTCACTCTGTATGTGAAACCTGAAAATACCATAGTGTTATTAGACACTAAATATAAGAAATATAGCCCATATACCTGTACTGTACTGTAATACAAAACTGCTGCAGCTCAAGAGCCCTCTTCTCTGCTAACTAAAATTTCATGGTGCTAGCTAGAATGGAAAATAAAACAAATGTCCTACAGCTGAAATAATACCTAAAACACACATGGTTTAATACCATAAAGATGAACATTCATAGTACAGTAAACTCTCAATTATCCAGTGTATCCGGTGTATGCTGGATATTGGATAGTATCCCCCATCGGCTCACTATTCAGCGTCAAGCAGGATATTGAGTTAGTGCATCTGCAGTAGTGAGCAGATCCACCCCATCTTGGGTTAGGGGATATGTGTAAGTGGTTAATTTACCCTTTATGGCCCACAAAAAATGCCAGGTACGAAAGGAGGAAGTGGAGAATGACAGAGATGCCACAAAAGTCGCCCAGGCCTTCCTTTTTGCAGCTGTGACTGTACGGGTGCATTCCGCATTTGCCCGTCGATATTGAGCTCTGTTGGCCTCAGATAAGCAGACCTGCCATGCACGCCAAGCTTGGCGCTTTGCTAACACCACCCTGTGACACTCCTCGGTCCACCAAGGGACACCACACCGCGGCGCCCAACGGGAGGTGATCAGTGAAAATGCTTCCTTGCCTGCCGCCATCGACCAATCCGAAAAAACACCCGCGGCTAGATTTACGGGGAGGTGAATCACCGGCGGAGAGTCCATCAAAGCCTTTGAAAATTTTGTCCATCCACCATCAGACAGACGCCAACACGGGCTCGCAGGAACCGAGTCGGAGACGGATATATCAGAGAAGCGGATTATTAGCGGGAGATGATCACTACCCATAAAGGGTCCCACAGTAAATTCCGCCTCATGAAAGTAGGTATCTCCTATACATAGGTCTAAAACTGAGCCTGCTCCTGTGTGTGGATCATAAGTTTTGAGGCCCACTGGGGATAGAAGGGCATATCTGTCTGTTTGTAATAGATATGAAAACAGGGAAGAACCGGTGGCACTTACAGAGCTACAAGAGAGACCGGGTTCCCACAAGGAGTGACGGGCATTGAAGTCACCAAAGACCAGTGCCAGTGAAGGGAGCTGGTCAAGGTAATGTGTAAATTCAGCAATGGTGATATTACGACAGGGGTTGTATAAAAGTAATAAGGAAACTCGACGTCCCTACAATTCTACCTGTGCACCTAAGGTATCCAGATCCCCATTGGCATAAGCGGTGAGTGGGAAAGGCCTGTGATGAATACCGTCCCTGACCAGTAAGGCCAACCCTCCCCCCTGCTGTGCTGGCCTATCCTGTCTAACGACTGTATATCCTCTAAGATTAAATCGAAGATGTGGTTGTAACCATGTTTCACTTACCCCAATAATCGACGGAAGAAGTTCGTTCATAAGCATCTTAAATTCATGTTTTTTTTTCAATATAGAACGAGCGCTCCATACCACCATGGAAAAATGCTTTGGGGTGGAGTCTGTGAAGATGATGCAAGGGAGAATAACCTGGGCATGATTTGCTCACAGATGTCCTTGGGTGTCATGCCCTGAAGGTAGGCTGATATGGCATCGATGACAATCCGGAGAAGGGCAGCAAGACCCACAGCAGGGAGAGGTCATGGCTGGGTACCAAGGGAAGGCAGTGGTGAAGGAGGTCGCTGGGGTCTGTCTGGCAGGGTGCGGATTGCTTGAGCATGATGAGGGGCCCGTTCCTGGTGCTGACCTTGGGAAAGGAGTGGAGCTGGCAAGATCTCTTTCATTGGGGTCCTGTCCTCTGGGAGACGTGGGGGGGGGACGAGGACGTTCAGGCCCGCGAGGGCGCCTCAACCTCGGGGATGAGTGGACGACCGTTGAGTACGTCAATCTCTGGGCAGGTGTCACTGTCTCAGGGGGTGGGGAAATGTGTGTCCCCACATCAGATTCCCTGTTGATGACGTCTGCCTCTGGTGGTTGCAGATCCTGTAGGGTAGAGAAACGGTTGGAGGTGACTGCAGCAAAACTGAGGCCTTGCTGCACGGGTCAGCTGGGTGGGTGAGAGGAGACAGATGGTGCTGACTGAGCGGGGAGAGGAGGTGTGGCAGTATGCGGTGCCGGGTTGGGGGAGCGCAGCTTGGTGTTCACAGACTGGAGGGAGGATGGGTTGTATCGGGCTTCTACATAGATGGTAAGGGCTTGCTGATAAACCAGACATAATCTCAATGTGACGGTGTGGGTGTCGCCACAGAAAAAGCAGTAAGGGTCCTCTTTACAAGGCTCCCCAGTGCTAGAGCGATAGGGGTGAAAGCGGCTGCAGCGTGCACATCGGACCTTGTTCCGACAGGAAAGGGATCCGTGTCCAAACTGGTGGCAAATGAAACATCGTAACAGTGGAAAGGTGTAAGTACCCACCATATAGCATGAATATCCCAGTATGACTTTCTCTGGCAGGGGACCCTCAAACTTGAGGCAAATAACCTGAGACTGGACCTGTGTGCCGTCCTGTCCAGATCGGAAAGTGAGGCGTGAAACCTCTACAAGGTGGCCCCCTGACCCCAGACAGCAAAGCTGTGAAAGGATGTCATCGGTGGATAGGTCAAGTGACACCGGGCTAATTTTTCCAAATGAATAAGCACTATCTGTGGGGGAGGTGGCCCTCCAGCACTTGACCTTCCATTCTCCCAAGGAAGTTAGGACTCAGGAGGGGCAGGCAGCTTGGCTAGATTCGCCTCTGCTGTGCAGAAGCGAAAGGCTGCCCCTCGTCCCAATACCCGAAGCTCACCCTCCACACTGTATTTGTTCCAACAGCAAGCATTGATGGCCTTAGACAGAGCTCTGGGGTTGGAAAAAGCTGCACTGCCGTCTAAAGTGCAGACCAGGAAAGTTATCAAGCGCTCACCTGTGATGTCAGTACATGTTGTGGGCTTGAGATACTTCCCTGAGTGGGATGTGTCGTCCAGTCCACCGTCCTCCTCTTCTTCCTGGGGTGGCTGTCGTCCACGCTTGCCTTGGGTAGGTCCGACCTCCAGCATAGCCTCGTCATTCATGGGCACTCCTTCAACTGGCTGGGTAGCTAGCTGTGCCATCTCCATGGCATTCACTCTCCTTGGCCGTGCCTAAACACGGCCGAATAACAGCGGTATCAACACCAAGTGGGCCACAAATGTGTACAAAATAAGAGAAGGAAGTAATCAAAGGGAACTTGGTGGATTGGGGATTGATAAGGTGTAGGATCTGACGGGGAGGAAGGCAGGAAAGAGAGCGCATCCGACCCGAACCAAGCGTCAGAGGCAAGTCATCTCTTAGCAGATATTTCCCCTTCATGTCGTCAGTGTTTATATCTTGGTCAGCTGATCAGTGGTTAGCTAATGTCAGCAGATATTTTCCCTTCAGGTCATCAGCACACCTTGACAGTCTTATATTTTGCAGATTGAGGCGTCTGCATCGTTAATCTATGTTTATTACAAAACAAAAGTCCGTCAAAGCGAGTTGTTAGGCTAGAGGCAAAACATTTCTGCTAACTTTTGAAACTTTCGCTCTGAATCCTGATTTTCTATTAATGATTAAATTAAGCACAAATTTTTGACAGTGTCAAATAATCAGGTGTGCAAACCTATATGGTGATAAAGATTAAAATATTTTCCATTTAAAATTGCCGATTCGGTCCATGATCAAATTGATGATTGCGTGTTTGTATCTAAGTCAGCTGCTGAGTTTGGTTGGCTAACATTGTGGTTTTCCAATTATTGTTCATTCCCCCCCCCCTCCCCTCAGCTTTCTGATCTTCTATCATATCTTCCACATTCTCGTCAACAACTGTCTAAACAACCATTCTTAGGGTTGCAGCTAGCAAAATACCGATCTTCTGCTAGTTATTATTATTGTTATTGTGTCAGTGTTATTTTATGTAGTGTACATGTTAGTTATGTTGGTATAGGTAGCTTACATTCCAGAATGCTCTATAATATCAGAATAATTGCCAGGGAATATTGGAGAGTTTGGACAAAGTATGGTGACAGTCCAGGGAATGGTATGTGGGGCCCTACTTTTGCGATTCCCAGTCTTTTGTGATTCCCGGACTGGTCTCCCCCTTTTAGTCTGGGAAATCGAGGGTCGAGTGTATAT
>JAGKTI010001480.1:54043-83964 GCA_018397915.1 Birgus latro | reverse complement strand
GAAAAGAAAAACAGAGAAGGAGTAATAAAAGCAGTGAAAAACAGTCTAAATATGGATAGAATGGAACTGGGAGAAGATATAGTTGAAGTGATAAACATGGCAACAGAAACCAGAGGGAAAGGCAAGAGAGACATTGCAGGTGCATATGTTGTCCCCAAGACAAGGGCATGGAATGAGGAGGAATATCAAGAAATGTTGTCAGACATGGTTAGGTACCTACAGAAAGTGATTGAGAAAAGCAACAACATAATCTTGATGGATGACTTTAATTGTAAAGAGGTAAACTGGGAGGAATGGGATGTCACGAATTTTCTACATCGTAAAATTATGTAAAGTAAATTGTGACATCGAGTGATTTTGCGGGAGGAACGAATTATTATGAAATGTACAATGTTTCGCTCGTTCTCTCAAACCGTCCGCTTGCGTGCTTGTATTCGCATCAAGTTGTCAAAACTTTCGTCATTCTTTCGCGAGTGATTGTTTTTATGTGCGGGCGGTGCATTCCTCTGAGCGATAATTTCTGAATTATCGCTCCCGTCTCTGGGCCGTTACGTAAGGCCACACCCTTTCACACGCTTTTCGCGCTGGGTACTCAAAATCTGAGCTAGTCTGTCTGTAGACACGGTCCGTGCGGTACGCCTTGCAAGGCTCGAGTGATTTTCTTAGCGATTTCAGATCTCAGCTTGTGTTGGCGTGTGTCCTGAAAGCTCCCACCAATCCTTGGTGATCGTCACAGCAGCTCGGTTTCATCTATACCGATTAGTATTTTATTGTTTTCCTAGGCTTAAGTTTTTGAGATATTTAGCTGTTTGTCTGAGTGTTTGAGTGAGTGCATTTCCCTTTCTTTGATTTGAATTGGAGTCATGTAACGTAAATTTATTTGCTTGTATTCAATAAGTTCACAGTTCGTTTTCTTGAGCTTTGTTAGATGTAACAGTCATGTTTAATTTTCCCACTTATTTAATACAGTTTTGCTACTCCACGTTAGCACAACTCTTTGTATTAAATCACGACTGGTACTTGGGCCAGCTTTTGGCATTAATCCTTAAATCCGTTGTGCTAGCTAGGAGTTTGGCTCAGCCAAGATCCTGTTTATCTTTATTATTATCATTTTTGAATGTTAAGGGGAGAAACTAACATTCTCAGAGGCCAACGGTACAATATTACAGCCTACTTGAGCGTCTAGTCTCTGCTGTGTACCGTTGAGAAAGTCTATAAATTCTCGACTCTAGAGAATTGGCGAAGTAAGCCAGCATAAAGTGAAATCGCCACTTGATTTCACGAGCCTATACTCTCTTAATAAATGACTCAATAGTCATCTCTAGCACACATAGCTATATATATTGTATACTCCAATTATACAATATCACATTATCCTTGTGCATTATACACATTATCTTTTGAAATATTACATTTTCTTTTTGAATTACTAAAATTTTCCCTGACATGGGACTCATGAGGTAGTGAATATTCATGGGCCAGTATACTGTTAAATATAGCAATGGATAATGTAATGACCCGGTGGGTGAAAGAAGAGACAAGATTTAGAGGTGATGACACACCAGCAAGACTAGATTTAATTCTAACCAAAGAACCTGATGCAATTGAATCTCAGAAATATTTGTGTACTATAGGAAAAAGTGATCATGTAGTGATAGAGTTCCAAACAATAGCAGGAAATGGGGAGATAAGAGATGAGCTTTTCAGGCATGGAAGATACAGCTTTGGGAAAGCAAACCTCACAGGATTGAGAAAATTTTTTGAAGAAGCGGATTGGCATGAATCCAGGGAAATGAGAGATACAGAAAAAGTCGGATATCTTTCTAGATATGGATGTGGAAAAGTATGTACCAAAAGTTATTGGGAAAGAGGAGAAATGACTCGTTCAACATAAAGTGTATGATAGCAAAAAAGGAAAAGGATAAGGCATGTAACAAATGGAGAAAGAGAGGTAATGATAGAACAAAGGAAGAATATAAAAGAACTAGAAATGAACATACAAAAATACATAGACAGGAAGAAAAAAACTTTGAAGAAGGTACAGTATAGTTGACAAATGTAAGGAAGAACCTAAATTGTTTTACAGGTTTGTTAACGGCAAATTGAAACAAAAGGAAGGAATCAATAAGCTGAAAGTAGAAGGAGAGGTCTATAAAGATGCAGTTACGCAAACTGAAATAATGAACAAATGCTTTCAGTCAGTCTTCACTAGAAAATGATTTTGTGGAGAAGAAGGGATTGACTAGAAATGTAGTGTTAAAAGATGTAAAAGTTAAAGTGCAAGAAGTGTATAAATAACTGGAAACTCAAGCTGTGAGGAAGGCCCCAGGACCAAATGGGATCTCTAATTGGATACTAATGGAATGTAGAGAACAACTGGTGGATAAGATTCAGTTTAATTGTGTGTTCTTTGGAAGAAGAGAAAGTCCCTCAAGAATGGAAGAAGGCCAATGTGGTACCAATTTATAAGGGAGTGAACAAGGAAGAATCCCTGAATTATAGACCAGCAGGGTCCCTGACCAGCTTGGTTGCAGAATTGTGCAAAAGGGTGGGTTCGTGGAATGTGGGAAGTTTGAGGGGAGGAGCGGGGGAAGTTGTTGAGGCATTTAGTAGGAGGTGGGTGGATGTGGCTTGTTTGCAGGAAGTCCGGTACAGGGGTGGATCAGCCAGAAAGATTGCTGGGAAGGATTGCTACTATAAGCTGTTTTGGCAGGGGGGAACTGACGGATATGGGGGTGTGGGTGTGTTTGTCAGGGGAATTTGAGAGTTTTCTCTGGCATGTCGTCAGATGTCAGGGGAAATTTAAGTATTTCCAAAAGATAATGAAATGTATAGCTATGTGTGCTATGTCAATTCTCTAGAGTCGAGAATTACAGACTTCCTCAACGGCACGCAGCAGAGACTAGATGCTCTATTGGGCTGCAATATTGTACCGTTGGCCTACGAGAAAGTTTCTTCTCCCCCCCCCAACAATAAAAAAAAAATGATAATAATAATGATAACAGGCTCTTGGCTGAGCCAAACTCCTAGCTAGCACAACGGATTTAAGGAGTGATGCCAAAGCTGGCCTAAGTACCGGCCGTGATTTAATTCAAAAAGTTGTGCTAACGTAGAGTAGCAAACTGTACTAAATAAGTGGAAAATCAAACACAGCTGTTATACTTTAACAAAGCTCAAGAAACGAACTGTAAATTTATTAATTACAAAGAAATGAATTTACGTTACATGAAATTCAAATCAAATAAAGGAATACACTCACTCACTCAGACACTCAGATAACGGCTAAATATTTCAAAAAGCTTAGCTTAGGAAAAACCAGAAAATACTGATCGGTATGGATGAGACTGTACTCTAGTCGATCACCAACAGGGTGGGAGCTAGGGAAGACACGCCGATTCAAGCCGAGATTTGAAATAAAGAATTCACTCGAGCCTCTAGAGGCGTACGACCCAACTCGTTCCGTGACTAAGAGCAGACTGAGCTCGCATTTGAATACTCGAGCGGCGAGGGTGGGAGCTGCGCGCGCATGCACAATGGCCCCCGAGCAAAACCCGACAACTTAAAATTGTCGTACATATAATAATTTGCTCCTCACAAATAACTCAATGTCACGATTTAACTTAACGCGATTTTACAATGAAGAAAATTTGTGACAGTGTTGGTTGCGGAGAAATGGGTGGAGTATGTTATGAATGTCATGAGAGTAAGTGATAGGATAATAGTAGTGAAAATTTTGATCGGACGGGTAATGATTTCAGTTATATCAGCATATGCTCCACAGGTAGGATTGGATGATGCAGAGAAGGATAGATTTTGGGATGATTTAATACATGTAGTAAGTGGTATGGGTGATGATGAAGTAATGGTTCTGGGAGGGGATTTAAATGGTCATGTTGTTGAAGCAGCTCAAGGTTATGAAGGAGTCCATGGAGGATGTGCATATGGTGTGAGGAATGCGGAAGGGGAAAGAATACTCGAGTTTGGGGAGGCTATGGACATGATTGTGTGCAACACACATTTTAGAAAAAGAGTGAGTAGATTGATTACGTACGAGTCCGGGGGAAATAGTAGTCAGATAGATTATTTTCTAGTCAGGAAGGTTGATAGGAGATTAGTGAGGGATGTTAAAGTTGTAGGAAGCGAGGAGTGTGTGCAGCAGCACAAACTGTTGATTTGTGACATGGTGCTTAAGGAACGAATGATGAGAAGGAGGACATATGTACCTAGGAGGAAAATATGGAAGCTGGGAAACCAATCAGTAAGGGATGCCTTTTATAGTGAGATGAGGAGAGTGGTGGCTGAACAGGAAGCCGTAGATAGAGACGTTAATGAACAGTATAGAGCCCTTAAGAACAACTCTTGAGAGTTACCGATGCAATATGCGATTGGACAAGAGGCCCACCAAGACATAAAGTAACTTGGTGGTGGGATGAGGGTGTAGAAGCTGCAGTTAAGGAGAAAAGAAGGCTTTTTCGGGAATGGAAGAAGGGTGGTAACAGGGAGGAGTACTTGGCTGCCAAGCGCAGGGCTAGAAGAGAGGTATACAGGGCGAAGTCTGAGTCACAGAGACTCTTACTTGATAATCTAAATCATGAAGGAAGGAAAAATATGGTTTTTAGGGTGGCAAATCAGGTGAAGAGAGATAATCGGGACATTGTAGGCGAGCAGTGTGTGAAGAATGATGATGGAAGAGTAGTGGTAAACAGTGAGGATATTAAAGATGCATGGAGAGAGCATTATAGCCGGTTGTTGAATGAGGAGTTTGATTGGGATAAGGATGGTTTGGAGCCAGCTGATCCAGTGTTTGGCCCTTGGCCTTTGATTGACGCTGCTACTGTGAGTGAGGCAATAGGCAGGATGTGGGTGAGGAAGGCGGCAGGTGTGTCTGCGTTGACTGCTGAAATGTTGAAGGCCTCAGGAGATATTGAGGTGAGGTTAGTCACTGACCTGATAAATATGATTATATATGAGTGTGTGGTCCCAGATGATTGGCTGAAGAGTGTAATTGTAAATGTGTACAAAGGGAAGGGTGATGCCCTGGAAAGGGGAAATTACAGAGGTATAAAGCTCTTAGATCAGATAATGAAAGTAATGGAGAGAGTTCTAGAAGGTATGATTAGAGAAAGAGTGAATATCAGTGAGATGCAGTTTGAGTTTATGCCAGACAGGGGGACCACTGATGCCATATTCATTGTTCGACAGCTTCAGGAAAAATATATTGGAAAGAAAAGGGAATTGTATTTTGTTTTTGTTGATTTGGAAATGGCCTTTGACAGAGTCCCTAGAGAGGTGGTGAAGTGGGCAATGAGAAAGCTGGGGTTGGAAGAGTGGCTAGTTAGGCTGGTTATGGCCATGTACGTGGGTGCTCTCACCCAGGTAAGAGTGAATGGAGTTTTGAGTGATGAGTTTCCCGTGAATGTTGGTGTGCATCAGGGGTCAGTTTTGAGTCCCTTGTTGTTTATCATGGTGCTTGAAGCCCTCTCACGTGACTTCAGAGATGGACTCCCATGGTATGTTGTATGCTGATGATTTGGTGTTGATTGCTGAGAATGAAGGGGAGGCTGAGGAAAGATTTAAGAAGTGGAGAGATGGTATGGGGTACAAGGGCTTAAGGGTAAATGCAGATAAAACAAAAGTGATGATATCTAGGGTTGGTGGTGGTACAATCAGAGGAGAGGGAGAGTGGCCATGTGCAGTTTGCCACATGGGTGTGGGAAGTAATTCCATCTTGTGCAGTGTTTGTGATAGATTGGTGCACAAGAGATGTAGTTGGTATTAGAGGTAGACTGCGAGATAATGCTGATTTCATGTGTGCGGTGTGTCGAGGAGAGCAGGTGGAGATTGTTAGGCGTGAGAGGGTTGAACTTGCAGGTGAGTCTCTTGAGTGTGTGGAGGAGTTTTGTTATCTGGGAGACATGTTATGTGCCGGAGGTAGGGCTGGAGTTAGCTCGGTTGCTGGGGTGAGAAGTGGTTGGAAGAAGTTCAGGGAGCTGTTGCCTCTCCTGACATTGAGAGGACTCTCCTTACATGCTAAGGGGTCTTTGTATGCAGCATGTGTTAGGAGTGTGATGCTGTATGGTAGTGAGACCTGGGCAGTAAAGGAAGAGGAAATTCGCAGGTTTAAACATACAGAAATGACAATGATTAGGTGGATGTGCAGTGCGTCCCTGCGTGCAAGGCCTGGGGGGGCTGGGTTTACGATAGAAGAGTTGAGAGGTAGGATGGGACTGGAGTGTATTGGCAATGTGATGAGGAGAGGTAGGCTGAGGTGGTTTGGACATATGGAGAGGATGGGGGATGATAATTGGGTATAAAGGGTGAGAAGTGTTAATATTGGGGGAGGGGTTGGGAGGGGTAGACCGAGAAAGACATGGGACGAGGTCATTAAATGTGACTTAAGGGTTAAGGGACTGAATAGGGAGGCTGCCAGAGATCGAGCAGCGTGGAGAGCCGCCATTAGGTGACCAAGGCCGACACATGCAAGCATGTTGGAGCCTTCAAAAATGAAACGAAACGAAACGAATCCTGAAAGAAAGATGGATAAAATATCTGGAGGAGATGGACATTTTGGCAGAAAGTCAGTTTGGATCCAGAAGTGGAAGGTCATGAGTTTCCAACCTGCTGAGTTTCTACTCAAGGGTGATTGATGTGCTACAGGAGAGAGATGGTTGGGTGGATTGTGGGTATTTAGATTTGGAGACAGCCTTTGACAAGGTACTCAACAAGCGACTAATGTGGAAATTGGAACACATAGGAGGACTGAAGGGGAACCTCTTGGACTGGGTGAGAGGCTTCTTGAGAGACAGACAAATGAGGACAGTAATAAAAGACATGATATCTGGATGGAGGGAAATAACAAGTGGAGTCCCACACAGCTCGGTGTAAGCACCCGTAATGATCCTGATTTATGTGAACGATATGGTAGATGGAATGAACAGTTATGCAAGTCTGTTTGCTGATGATGCAAAGATCATGTGGAGAGTAGAAATTGAAGAAGACTGTAATATGCTGCAGGAGGACCTGGATAGGATTCACGATTGGAGCCGGTTGTGGGAAATGAAATTCAGCCAGGGGTGTGGAGTCGAATTCAAAAAATTCTGACTTCGACTCCAGGAAATATTAAGGTTGCGACTTCTACTCCCCTCCCCCTCCCCTTCCCTCTCCCCCTCCCCCTCTTCTGCAGTACAGTTGTAGGTATACAGCAGTACTTACATATTTTCAAGTTTACTTCATCCATATTGTTAGTGTACATAATATCATAAATGAATAAAACTGTGGCGACCCCAGACAACATCAAAGACACGACTGTGCGTCGGGTGCCGATGGGGTTACCTAATCCCACAAAAACATCCCACAGATTGCTTGCTTTAAATGTCCTCCCAAAAGAGCTCCCACAAAATCTAAAATCTACCACAAATTTGTGGGAATTTCCCAGAAAGTGGCACAACTGGCCTAGCAACGTACTCAAGTACTTTACACGAGAATTTGTCATGTAAAGGAGTAGTAGTCAGAGATATTTTTATCGATTCCGACTCCACATCCCTGAATTCAACGCAAAAAAATGTAAAAGATTGAAAATAGGTAAAAGAACCAAGAGACCATCACTGAATTATTTGATGGGTAATGAACCAATCGCAATAGCGAGAAAAGAGAAGGACTTGAGAGTGCTGGTCCAGGATGATTTGACACCTGAAAAACACATTAACAAGATAGTTAGAGAGATGTATAATATCTTGACTAACATAAGAAGCGGTGAGTCAGTCGGTAGAGAGGTGGCCTGCAGTCCTACCGGACCCGGGTTCAAATCCCCGCTGGGGCAGGGAACAGTTTAAGGATTTGAATTTCATAAAATCAGACTTTACTGATCTACCAAAAGACCCGCCAACATAGTGTTAAAATNAGAAATGTAGTGATAAAAGATATAAAAGTGGAAGTGCAGGAAGTGTATAAATTACTGGGAGCTCAAGATGTAAGGAAGGCCCCAGGACCGGATGGAATCTCTAATTGGGTACTGAAGGAATGCAGAGAACAACTGGCGGATAAGATTCACAATTTAATTGTGTGCTCCTTGGAAGAGGGGAAAGTGCCTCGGGAATGGAAGAGGGCAAATGTGGTGCCAATCTATAAGGGAGGAAACAAGGAAGAACCCCTGAATTATAGACCAGTGTCCCTAACCAGTATGGTTGCGAAATTGTGTGAGAGAATCCTGAAAGATAGATGGATAAAATATCTGGAAGAGATGAATATTTTGACTGAAAGTCAGTTTGGATTCAGAAGTGGAATGTCATGTGTTTCCAACTTGTTGAGCTTCTACTCAAGGGCGATTGACGTGCTACAGGAGAGAGACGGTTGGGTGGATTGTGTGTACTTAGATCTGGAGAAGGCCTTCGACAAAGTACCCCACAAGAGACTATTATGGAAATTAGAGCATATAGGAGGACTTAAGGGAAGCCTCCTGGAATGGATGAGAGACTTTCTGAGTGACAGACAAATGAGGACAGTAATAAAGGACAGGACATCTGGATGGAGGGAAGTAACAAGTGGTGTCCCACAGGGTTCGGTGTTGGCACCAGTAATGTTCTTGATTTATGTAAATGATATGGTAAATGGAGTGAACAGCTACGCAAGCCTGTTTGCTGATGATGCAAAGATCTTGAGAAAGGTAGAGGTTGAAGAGGACTGTAAAATGCTACAGGAGGATCTGGATAGGATATATGATTGGAGCCGGATGTGGGAAATGAAATTCAACGCAAAAAAATGTAAAATATTGGAAATGGGTAAAAGTACCAAGAGGCCATCATTGAATTATTTGATGGGTAATGAACCAATTAGAAAAGCGAGAGAAGAGAAAGATTTGGGAGTTCTGGTCCAGGATAGTTTGTCACCTGAAAAGCACATAAATAAGATAGTGAGAGAGACATATAAACTCTTGACCAATATAAGAGTGGCATTTCATTACATGGATGAGGAGATGATGAAAAAATTGATAGTGGCCATGATCCGGCCCAGGTTAGAATATGCAGCAGTAGTGTGGTCCCCACACAAAAAGAAAGATATAACCAAGATTGAGAGAATACAAAGAACAGCAACCAAGATGGTCCCTAGTCTGGCAGATTTGCCATACAGGGAGAGGCTGGAAAGGCTGGATTTGCCCTCCTTAGAGGAAAGGAGAAAGAGGGGTGACATGATTGCAGTGTTCAGGACTATGATAGGAGTAGATAAAATTGACAGAGAAAATCTGTTTGTGTGGGATGAGAGAGCAACAAGAGGACAAGGAATGAAACTAAAGAAGCCAAGCTGCTCGAAGGACATCAAGAAATATAGTTTTCCGTATAGATGTATAGACCTGTGGAATAGCCTGGACAAAGAGATCGTTCAGTCTAAAAACTTAAATGAGTTTAAGGCAAAATTTGACTTATTGAGAAACAGAGACGGGACTCCACGAGCGTAGCTCATTTCCTGTATATCACAATTAGGAAAATACAATTAGGTAAATACACACACACACAAAGAAAAATATAAACAAGATTGAGAGAATACAGACAACAGCATCCAAGATGGTCCCCAGCCTGGCAGATCTGTCGTACAGAGAGAAGCTGGAAAGGCTGGATTTGCTTTCCCTAGAGGAAAGGAGAGAGAGGGGCGACATGATTGCAGTGTTCAGGACCAAGATGGGAGTAGGTAAAATTGACAGAGAAAATTTGTGTGGGTGGGATGAGAGAGTTACAAGAGGACATGGAATGAAACTAGAGAAGCCAAGCTGCTTGAAGGATATCAAGAAATATAGTTTTTCATATAGATGCATAGACCTGTGGAACAGTCTGGACAAAGAGATCGTCTAGTTGAAAAACTTAAATGAGTTTAAAGCAAAATTTGACTCACTGAGAAACAGACGGGACCCCACGAGCGTAGTTCACTTCCTGTATATCACAATTAGGTAAATACACTCACACACATTTCCTGTATATCACAATTAGATAAATACAGTTAGGTAAATACATGCACACACACATTTGGGAGACAAGTAGAGGTGGGGGATGGTGGGGGGATAGCAAGGGAGACAACTGTGGGGGGATGGGGAGTCAGACAACCAGGGGTGGGGGAGGGCAGGGGGATGAAGAGGGAGACATGCCTGACAATGCTGAGCATGCTGGGAGATGGAGGAGGGACAGGGAGAGAAGAGAGGGGATGGAGGGAGGACAGGGAGAGCTGTGTACACCACCACATCCTGTTCAGACGCACTCATTTCAAACCTGGTGAGGGGCGGTGTGTTCAGACTAGCGAATCGATGGCCATTCGGATGGTGTGAATGTTCCCCCATTTCTTTTGTTGGGTCTAGCAAATCGTTGGGTAGCGATGCTCCAGATATTGGGGTATGCCTGTACACTACTTTCCTGTTTATTTTATTGAGAGTACTTTAGCATTTCAGAGTTGCTCAGTACTCCCATACCCCGATTTCCGACACTGACGATTTGCTAGACCGAACAAAAGAAATAGGGAAACGTTCCCACAGTCTGAACAGTCTGAACAGCCATCTCCTTGCTAGTCCGACATCGTGCCATTCCCTAGGTTTGAAATGCACGTGTCCAAACTGCCGCCATGTCAACACTTCCAGGCAGCAGCTGAGCCACCTCCACACTCCCTGGCAACAGCCTAGTAGGAAAATGTTCTTACTGTATATATACTTTTCGTTTGTCATCAATAAAATGCCATAACGTCTGAAAGAGACAGGGAGAGAGAGTGAGTGATTGAGAGAGTGAGTGATTGGCTGAGTGAGTGAGTGAAGGAGTGAGTGAGTGAATGAATGAGTGAGTGAGTGAGAGAATGAGTGAGTGAGAATGAGTGAGTGAGCAAGTGAGTGGAATAGGGTGGGGGTGGGGGGTTGTAGGACAGTTTGGCTTTCTTATCTCCCTCCCTGTCCCCCCACCCTCTCCCACTCCTGCTTGTCTCCCTCACCAACCCTCTGCCCTTCCCTTTCTCTCTTCCTCCCTCACCCCCACTTGTCTCCCTCCGCATCCTCCCCCACCCCTGCATGTCTCAATCCCCATCCCCTCCTCCACCCCTGCTTGTCTCCCTCCTCATCCCCCTGCCCTCTCCCACCTCTGTGTAGCTCGCTGCCTGTCAGTTGCCCTCCCACCGCCTCACCTTCCTGGAGTGATGTTTGCTGTCCCAATTTTTTAGCAATATATTGTTTAAGAGGATAATAACATTGCCTGTGGTGATTCTGTGACAGTCTCTGTTTTTTTTTTTTTTTTTTTTTATGCATGGAAGAAGGAACCAAAGGCCACGGGCCTGCATACTGTTCCTTCCAAGAAAAAGCAAAAACAGTACAAAAGAGAGCCAAATTCAAGATCCATTCAATTCGAGAAGCCTGGACACACTGCGTTTGAAAGACTGGAGATCATAGGAAGTAGGAAATATATACAGAGGAAGACAGTTTCAGAGTTGACCACTTGCATAAATAAAAGACTGGAAGTAACGATTAACTCTTGCATTAGAGAGTTGGACAGAAAAGGGATGAGTGTTTGTTGCTAGACGGGTACTACATGCCCGTCGTAGAGGTGGAGGGATGCAAGCAGACAGTTCAGAGGAACAGTGACCATTGAAGTAGCGATAGAAGAGAGATAAAGATGCAACAGTGCGGCGAAGAGACAATGGTTGAAGGGAATCAGTAAGAGGAGGAGAGTTAATGAGACGAAAAGCCTTTGACTCCACCCTATTGAGAAGAGCTGCATGTGGGGAGCCTCCCACACATGAGAGTTGTACTCCATACACGGGCGAATAAAACCAGTGTACAAGGTCAACAACTGTGCAGGGGTAAAGAAAGTACGGAATCGGCTTAGCACACCTAATGTCTTGGAAGCAGATTTCACAAGAGATGTAATATATTCTTTCCAAGACAAATCCTGAGAGAATGAAACCCCAAGCATGTTCAAGGACGATGCAGGACTGAGCTGGACATTATTAAACATTAGTGGGTAATCCTGAGGAAGATTTTGTCGGGTTGATATGTGTAAGAACTGAGTTTTTGATGCATTGAAAATAACAAGATTATTTTTACCCCAATCAGAGATACGAGCCAAATCAGACATTAGGTGTGCCATAGCCTCATCCCTTTTTTGTTGAAGTAACTGCTGAGATGGACGTTGCGGGAACCGAGTGGAAAGGTGAAGGGTGGAATCATCAGCATATGAGTGGATAGGGTTAGATGTACAGCTTAGAAGGTCATTGATGAATAAAAGGAAGAGAGTAGGTGATAGGACAGCACCCTGAGGAACACCACTGTTGATAGGTCTAGGAGAGGAACGATGGCCGTCTACAACAGCAGCTATAGAACGACCAGAAAGGAAGCTAGAGATGAAGGCACAGATAGAAGGATAGAAACCGTAGGAGGGCAGGTTGGAAATTAAAGATTTATGCCAGACTCGATCGAAAGCCTTTGAGATGTCAAGTGCAATGACAAAGCTTTCGCCAAAGTCCCGAATGGAGGATGACCAAGAGTCTGAAAGGTAGGTGAGAAGATCGCCAGTAGAGCGTCCCTGATGGAACCCATACTGACGATCAGAAAGAAGGTTGTGACAGGAAAGTTGCTTTAAAATTATTCTGTTAAGAATTGACTCGAAAACTTTTGATACGCAGGATGTTAAAGCAATTGGACGATAGTTAGAGGGTTGGGAATGGTCACCCTTCTTTGGGACTGGCTGAATGAGAGCAAACTTCCAGCAAGAAGGAAAGGTACAAGTTGAGAGACAAAGGCGAAAGAGTTTACCTAGGCAGGGTGTAAGCACAGAAGCACAGTTTTTGAGGACAACAGGAGGGATTCCATCAGGACCGTATGCCTTTTTAGTATTGAGGCTAGTAATGGCAGAGAACACATCAGCTGAAGAAATTTTAATGTCAGACAATAGGAAGTCAGAGGGGGGAAGTGATGGAGGAATAGCACCGGAATCGTCTAAGGTGAAATTGGAGGAGAAAGTCTGAGCAAAGAGATCTGCTTTATCAGTAGAAGAAATAGCTACAGAGCCATCAGAGTAGAAAAGAGGAGGGAAGGATGATGAGGTAAAGTTGTTAGAAAGGTTTTTGGCAAGGTGCCAGAAGGAGCGAGAAGAATTCGAGTTGGAGAGTTGGGAACATTTAGCACGGATGAAATTGTTTTTGGCAGAGCGAAGAACAGACTTAGCACGATTCCAGGCAGAAATATATAAAAGGTGTGATTCAGGGGTGGGTTGGCTCCGGTACCTCTTATAGGCCCTCTCCTTGTTGCAGACAGCATTAGAACAAGCGTGATTAAACCAAGGCTTTCTTGCATTAGTCAGAGGATATGAGAAAGGAATGTATGCTTCCATGCCCGAGAGAATAACCTCTGTAACGCGCAAGGCACACTTAGATGGCTCCCGGCCATGGAAGCAATAATCATTCCATGGAAAATCAAAGAAGTACTGCCTGAGGGCCTCCCAATCTGCAGCTCCAAAGTGCCACAGGCGGCGTTTCTTTGGAGGGTCCACAGGCCGTACTGGGGCGATTGGACATGTTAAGGTAGTAAGATTGTGATCGGAGGAGCCCAACGGAGAGAAAAGATGAACAGTGTAAGCAGAAGGATTAGTTGTTAGGAAAAGGTCAAGTATGTTGGAACTCTCTCCAAGGCGGTCAGGGATACGGGTAGGGTGCTGTACAAGCTGCTCTAGGTCATTGAGGATAGAAAAGATGTAGGCTTGTTCACCAGGTGGATCA
Organism: Birgus latro; assembly: GCA_018397915.1. Taxonomy (NCBI): domain Eukaryota; kingdom Metazoa; phylum Arthropoda; class Malacostraca; order Decapoda; family Coenobitidae; genus Birgus; species Birgus latro. The sequence continues at coordinate 70,233 of JAGKTI010001480.1, read as the reverse complement.
GTTAAAGGGGAGGAGAGCCAAAGGTGGTGGTGAACATTGAAATCACCTAGAATGGAGATTTCAGAGAAAGGAGAAATGGATAGAATGTGTTCCATCGTAGAAGTAAGATAGTCAAAGAATTTTTGATAGTCAGTAGAATTAGGAGATAAGTAAACAGCACAGATATATTTAGTCAGAGAATGACAGGAAAGCCGAAGCCAGAGAGCAGACAATTCAGAAGAATCAAGTTCAGGAACACGAGAGCAAGATAGATCGTTGTGTACATATACGCAACAGCCACCTTTGGCTTTGAAACGAGAATAGAGAAAGTAGGAGGATACAGAAAAGGGTTTGCTGTCAGTTGCCTCAGACAGCTGAGTCTCAGTGAGAAAGAGAAGGTGAGGTTGATTGAGTAAGGTATATGAGAGTCTGAGTTTGGCCCTGGAACACATCTCTGGCTTATCTTCTGTATCTTTTGGAGAAAATTGCTTCGATATCCGACATACTAGCTGACCGAACACTCCCACTGGTATGTAACACTGCTGGGAATGGGGTATGGGTGTATTGGTTTGCTCATATCATTTAACATAATGTTCTTTGACATGAATGATAATATGCTGTCAGGAAGTACAGTACTCCCCCATCAACCACTGGGGTTAGGTTCCTGAAAATCACCATGGTTGGGAAAATCATAGTTGGTGAAATTAACTTTATATGGAGAAAATAGGGTTTGGGAAACCTTGGTTGAAAGTAAAAGGGGTATATCATGAAAAATCTACACTGTTTTTCTTGTCTTTATTGCACAGTATTGCACTGTACCAAATGTAATCATAAACAGTTAAACAAAAGTATGGTAGAAAGTGATTTACTCTGCATTTGTAGAATTATGAAGGTTATCAGTTGGCTAGAGTGCTGTGCTGGTGGAAGGCTGGGGACCACTATCAGCTGACTTGGGATGAGGACTTGAAATAGCTTTAACCTGTAGAAGCACCCAACCAAATCAGTTCTTCCTCCTGATAGTCTGATATAGTATTCTGATTATTTCTGGGGTGGTAAATAATTGTTTCTTGTTAAATCTGCTTCCCCGTTATTTTTAGCAGTTCTGCTGTGACAGCTCATTTGATTTTTCAGCTCAGTGGCAGAAGGGACTGTCCTAACCTAAGTTTTTAACTAAACCTCACCTGTCCTAGCTTCACTGTACCTAATAATGTAACCTAACCTAATCTAACCTCCAGTTTTGAAACTGGGAAACAGAATCCACTTTTTACTACATTGAGCAAGTTTCTTCCATTACGTTGGAAACAAACAGTTTAAGTATGGCTTAAGGAACATGATGATCATAAAGGGGGAAATTTTTCAGGAGGAAAAGGTAATTTACCACCCAGAGAATAGTCAGAAAAGTACAGAAAACAAACGAGGAATATGAATAGGTAAGGTAATTTTGCTGCTTAAAATTAAAGCATACATTTACTCAGGACAGGAAAGATGATTGTTTAATTTTATTCTGGAGATCTTTTTGCACCTGTTTGTATGGAACAAATAATGTGTCCAATCGGTGCTTGCATTTTAGACTCCGCTTCGTGAAGGGATCTGTCAATGAAGAAGTCAGGAAGACTGTTGGCCGTGAGTCACCCTTTGCCAAGGTTAGCAAGAGTTTTTGTTACTCTCCTCGCTGTCGTCCTCATCATCATCCTCATCTTCACTAGACTTAAGTTTTGGGTGTATGATGACAACAGGACTAGTGATAAACTGAGAGAGAGAGAGAGTGCAACAGCACACTTACTCAGTCCACTCCTAGTAACAGGACAGACTGAACAGAAAGGCAGAAAAGCTACTAACATGGAAGAACATTGCGGTCACCTGGTGGCAGCCACTGCAAACTGTGTGCACATGAACCAATGCACTGTGGTGGGTGATTTGGTATACAAATATATTACTGCATAGAAGTGAATTCCATGGTTGGTGAACCCTGTGGTTGGTGGGGGATTACTGTACATTGAAGTTCTTGTTGTAGTGCTCCTTTTTGCAAACTTCTTAGTATATTACTTGTGTGTGTGTGTGTGTGTATTTGCTTGTCTGACTTTGGCCATAGGCTTTACAGCCTGTTCACAAGCCCACTAATCCTCGTGCATACCATACGCTTCTGCGTGTCACCACTTCGGTGCTAACACTCACCGTCCATGTTGAATACATGCTAGGGCTGTCTCATACAGGACTGATGTATTGGTATTAGCTGGGATATTTTTACATGTTGGCGGTTCTTCTGGTACATTGATGAGGACTACTTATGAAATTCAAATCCTTAAACTGTTCCCTGCCCCAGTCGGGATTCAAACTTGGATCCATTAGGACTGCAGGCCACCTCTCTACTGATTCAGCCACTGCTGTAGAGCGTCATTATTCATTTTTGGCTGTAAAGCTGATTTGCCTGTGCCAGCCAATTTATAGCACCAAATGTTTGGAAAAAGTTGTGATTTTGTGCAGCACATCCCTGACATTGCCTGGACTTTCCAGTTCCAGATCCAATCATAATACAATGTGGAGTATACATTTAACTGTGTCTCCATCACTGTCACCTCGAACATACGCATGTTTGTCTAGAATGATTGATCTTGTTTTTCATACACTTCCCTGTGCCTCTGATAATTTTCTTGTCCATTGGCAAATTTTATGAATCTGAACTTCGTATTGTGCTCTGTTAGTGTCATTTCTAAATAACTAAAAGCCATTAATCATCATCATTATCCCAAAAGTAATTCTCACCCAGGCGATGAGGTGAGGTAGGATTAAAAAAAAAATCAAAACATAACCAGTGAAATGAACCATGCAATCATTTACTCATCTCATGTAAGTCTTTGAAGTTGTTGCTCCACCCCAGAAGCAAAACTGTTTATACTTTTTTTTTTTTTTAACCCCATTTAGTTGAGTTACATACACCTGTAGGATATATCCATTTCATTGGTGGACAGGTTAAAAAAGGGTGGAACATTTGCCATGTTCTGTACATCATAACATCATTATCTATAGTATTTCATCCATCCATTACTATCTCTTGTCAGTATCTTAACTTTCTAATTTTCCATATCTTATTCAGTTTTCTCCAAGTCTTCTTATAGGCTTACAGTGTTCTGTCCATGCTCCTTACTACTTCCTGTCACTTTACTTTTGATTACATATACTCTTTGTTTTCTCACATACAGTACTGCATTCTTCAAAACTCAGACACCAGCTGCTATATACAGTATTTTCTTTATGAGTTTCTTATGTGGGCAAGTATTGTAGATATAATCCTTCATTCTGATAATGTAGCATTTCTTTTATTCATGATATCCTCAGATGATATTACCCGGTCCAAGAGTGTCTTATCAAACTGGAAGTGTTAGATTATAGACTTAGTTAATCCCTTCACTACAAGATGGAAGATGCCCCCCCTGAATTGAGTAAAATGACGTGGTAGTGGCATAAATGAAATAAAAGTACAGTACAGGAGTCTACACCATAGTAATTCACATTTGTTATTTCATACAGTTTCCATTATTATGACACTCTATCTTCTTTCCCCTTATTAGGCCTCTTTATACAGTATTGGTGCCACTCTTGCAGGCTGTGACTTTCGACACGGATTCCAGGTTACCAACAGAGGACTCAGTTGATACTGCTGATGGCTGCATTTCAAGCCCCAGTGGTGCCTCCCAGGAGTCAGGCATGTATATGCATTCACTGTACAGGAGTCCTCATTGTGCTGCCTTTCTTTCTTTTCTTTTTTTCTTTTATTTTCCTCAGCCATTCTAGAAATATTCCCACTTAAAGTTGCTTTTATACTTATCAAGCTACTTTGCCAGTTCCCTAGATTTACAGCATGACATGTATGGAAGTGTGTTACAGTATTTTGGAACATACTTTACACATATCAAGTAGACTCTAGGACCTTAAAATTGATCAGTCCCTGCTCACCGCAGACAAGATCCAGATAGTTTCTGGACAGAGGCTCATCCCAATAATCAAGAGCAGTGCACATGTGAGCACATGCTATGAACTGTCAGTTCTTTGTGGCCAACAAATCATGTTATCATGTTTTCATTATGTTAAACAAATACTTCTCGACAAGGAAGATACTAATCCTTCACAAATAGATGCAGTATTTAAACACACTGAATTGCCATGGAATGGTTGGATAGGAAGGATGGATCCAAAAATAGAAGAAGAAAATGAAAATTAATGCATCTGAATACTTTCTTGAGATCCACTAAACAGTATTTGGCCAGAGGTATAGTTGTGGCTGCATGGGGAAACACACACACACACACGAGAGAAAGAGCAGCGAGAGACGGCGCACGTCACTTCACTCCACTTCTGTCCAAAGCTGGCCACACCTAATAGTATCTTTATATGAGTCAAGCTCTTTACTAGGCCAAATTAAGAGGTGTTCTGATATAGTAGAGCAAGAATAAGCAAAAAAGTGTTGTCCAAATAAAAGAATACAAGTAGTGCATCAAAGGAATCCACAGATAACACAAACATTAGTTGGGTGTCATCATTATCATCAGGCGGGTAGCGATGCAAATTTGTATGTAAAAGTTATCTTTCTAATTATCTTTCTGCAAGATGAGTACTATCTTTGGGAAAGTGGCTACGTAAGTAGTTAAGAGAAGGGATAATGGTAGAAAACAGGATGATGATTTCTACCCAGAATTGGTTGAAATGGAAACATAATAATTTAGTAGAGAAAGTGAATAAATTTGAGAAAACTTTTCAACTGGAAATAGATGAAATTAAAAAGGAATTATGCATGCAGAAGGAAGAAAATGAAAAATTAGTAAAGGAATTAAACAAAAATGTCACAACAGTAGATGATCTGTCAGGTGAGATAGTCTCTGAGAAAGAAGACTAGTCAAATGGCAAGTACAGTTATCAGCCATGAGAGATTTATGGCAGAGTTCAGAAATGATATAGAGGCAGTTAGGCAAGCAAACAATCTGATAGACCAAAGCAGTGATACTGAAGAGAAGGTAACCAAGATGAAGGAGATGATGAGAAATTACAAGTACAAACTACATATGATGATATGGTGAAAGTAAAGAAAGATTTGGAAACAAAAGTCAAAGAAAAAAACATTAGAAAGGAAGTGAAAGAAATCTCTATCTATCTATTGCCAGACACCATAATCCCGTAAGGGGTGGCCATTTGACTTTGAGTTATTTTTTTTTTACGGGGAGGGGCACTAACCCTCCACCAACCCACTTGTTGACACATAGGGAGCACGTATGGTTTGGTTATATGGTTACCACCCAGCGTTGTAAATGGTTTCTTGGCTTACAGGAAACCATTTGGCTTAAAAACAGCCCAAAACTGGTCAAAGAATCAGCAGATATCAACAAATCTCTAGTAATCACTAGAATAGATAAAGGAAAAATAAGAAACAGAATCTCGAGAGACGAAAAGGAGATGGTAAATATAATGAACATATTGAAGAAAGTATCAGAGGATATCTGTGATAGGGATGTAGCGGAACACAAAAGGCCAGGGATGTATGAGAGGAGTCAGTGCCCCTGAAAGTACCCTTCCAGAGTGTGAACACTGTAGAGGAAATATTTAAAAATGCTAACAGGCCAATGGAAAAAGAAGAATTAAAAATCGTATAGATAAAAAGATGCCTAACTCAGGAGGAATGGGGACTACTAAAGAAGAGAGAAGGAGCAAAAACAAAAAATGAGGAAAACTTAGAAGAAGAGAGGAGCAAATTAAAAAAAAAAAAAAGTACAGTACAGTAGTGGGATTAGAAGTAAGAAAGTGGTACATAAACAGCAGGGACAAAGAAAAAGGAAGGAAGTAAACTCAAGCTATGACAGATATGTAAACAACACGATTAAGTTGATGCACACAAACGTAGATGGAGTGGTATCCAAATTATTAGAAACAGAAGACTATACCAAAGAAATGGAACCTCATATTATTTGCCTGACTGAAACAAAATTAGTTCCAAGGATATCAAATGACACCATAAGCTTTGAGGATTACAATATATGGAGAAAAGATATAAATTTGAAAAAAGGAGGGGGAGTTCTGGTATTAGGAAAGAAAAATCTACAGGTCAAAGAGATAGAAGTAGATATATCCTCACAAGTACTGTAGAACTGACTGCATTAGAGATTAACACATCTGAAGGGAAAATAATTGTGGAAAATTTATACATGTCACCTAAAACAAACACTTGGGAGAGAGGGGAATATGAAGACCTGGCAGAAAGTGCGATTCAGAGTTTAAGAGCACTACTACTATGAATGGAAGAGAAATCTGAAAGAATTATTTAAACTGGAAATTTCAATACAAAAATGAATTGGAATACTCTAGATGTAAGAAGCTATGAAAGCTGTTGGGATCAAAAGCTCCTGGATCTTGTACAGGAGTTTTTCCCAACACAACATGTAAAAGAAAATACCAGAAAAAGAGGACTAGATGATCCATCATCATTTAGATCTTATCTTTACCAGGCAAGATAATGATATTGACAGCATGATGTATCACCCTCGATTCAGCAAAAGCGACCATGCAGTATTAACCCCTGCCTCGCTAAGTCTTAACCCGATTACCTTCCCCGAGTCATTTTTTCAGACTTTTTATTTTAACCCTTTGAGATTCCGATGATGATTTTGATTGTCATTTCATATCCAGCCTCAGAGATTCCGATGACGCTTTTAATCGTCATTTTAAGAAACTTTTGTAAAATATTCACTATAAATCGCGTTTATGCATTGCAACAAAGAGACTCGAGCATGACGTCACGGAATGGTTGCTCTATGCATGACAGGTACTGGACAGCTTATCTGACTCTTGGCTTTGTTTCTTTATCACTTTATTCTTTGTGGATATTTTTCTGCAGCAAGGTATAAAATTTTTGGTTTTTGCCCAGCTTCAGCTCGTCACTTTGACTTTTTATTTTATTTGTTTTCCTTTTTGAAACATGCTACGATAAAGTACAACTATTCAGCTTCAAAATAACACCACAACCAGCATCCTATCATAAAAAATGTATTTGCGCTGACCGATCAAAGAAAAAGATTGCGAGTCAAATTTGCGGCTGAGACTAAAAGAAAATGATGCATCTCTTTCCCTTTGCTTTGCCACACAACATAATGCTAAAATTACCATAATATATATATCATTGTAAAGGTAATTTATTGTAGTTTTGCATGGCTTAAACCAGATTTACATATCTGTATTAGTTTTTTTGCGCTGAATATTTTTCTATGGCAAGGTATAAAATTTTTGGTTTTTGCCTAACTTCAACTCGCCATTTTGACATTTTATTTTCTTTTTTCTCCATTTTTGAACATATTGCAATAAAGTACAACTATTCAGCATTAAAATGACCCAAGAACCAACATTCTAGCATGAAAACTGTATATACACAGAGAAATCAAAGGAAAATATCGTGCCGTGAGGTGTGGGTCAGCTTGAGAGTGGCTGACTCTAGCACAGACATAATCTGCTAGGCCCAGAAATCTCATAGGGTTAATATTAAGTTGATTTTTTGTCATCAGATCAAGTGTTTCTGAGCTTGAACTCTTCATCACCCTCGTATTTTTGTAATTTACTCCTCTTGGATGGGTGTGAGGGCAGTGACAAGTTGCCAGCACCGTGGGAGGCAGACGGGTGTGAATGTGCCATTGCTGGGCTACAAATGAGAACTGAATTACTAAATATGCTGTATTTGACAACTGTGGTATGGCAGGGTTTGGCAACAGCTCAGGTGGGATAGAGAGAGACTCAGCATTGCCGTGGGAACTACAGATGCTTCTTCCTGCTTGAAATTATGGTGGTGAGACCCATCGCGTTATATGAGGTGATCAGCATGGCCAGGGGTGGCCTGCATATCTGAATGACTAAATACAGTAAGACCTCACTATAACGGACTAATTGGGGCTCAGGCCAGTCCGAAATATGCGATTTTCCGATAAAAGTGACATCCAGACTTAACCCTGCTAATCCGGACTTTTTCCGATATATCAGACATTAGTCCGGATTGCATCAGTGGTTTTCACCACCATTGCAGTATTGTACTGTGTTATACCTTCACTAATACCTTCACTACATTAATCAAATGGTATAATAATACTGTACTGTGCACTGAAAAACATGTCTTTTACTTGTCTTATTGTGGTGAACATAGCTGAAGTTGTCAGGCAGTCCGGACTGCTTTCTGGCTATATCGGACTTTTTCCGATATATAAGAGTTTAGTCTGGTAGCTCCTCGAGTCCGATAAAAGTGAATTCCGGTCTACTGAAGTCCGTTATATCGAGGTTTTACTGTATGTGGTATTTGGCAACTGTGGTATGGCAGGGTTTGGCAACAGCTCTGGTGGGGTAGAGGGAGACTCAGCGTTCCCACGGACACCAGTGACGCTTCCTCCTCCATGAAATTATGGCACCCAAGACACATCTCCTCATATGAGGCAATGAGCATAGTGGGGGTTAAATTGCAGTGTCAGGATTGCATATGATATAGTTAGCAGTAATGAAAGTTACAAAAAGAACCTAAACTACAAAAAGGACAACTACATGACCTAAAGAAGTGCTTCATAGAAGTAGATTGAGAAAAGGAGCTTAGAGGGCAAGATATAAATATTATATATAGAAAATTCTGGTAATTTTATGAAACAGGAGTCCAAAATTATATTTCTCAGCACAAAGAAACAGAAATAAGGATAAAGACATGGTTTAACACAGAATGTAAAAAATTAAAAGAGAAAAGAGATTTGCTGTGGAATAGATACAGAAGACACAGTAGTGAGAGGGCATATAACAACTATAACCAGGCAAGAAATGATTATACAAGGATAAGGAGAAAAGCTCAAAGACAGTTTGAGGAAGACATTATAAAGAAAAGTAGTGATCAACCAAAACTGCTACATCCAAAGCAAAACCAGAGTTAAATATAAAATACAGTCCATCATGGATAAAGGGAAAACCTATATCTAAGAAAAAGATAATTGTGAAGTTCTTAGAAATAATTTCCAGTCAGTTTTTACAGAAGAAAATAATTTTGAGAAATTTGATATGGAACATGCATGCCCTCACATATTACCAGGTATACGAATATCAGAACAAGAGGTACAGGAAGAGTTGAGTGAATTAGACAAAGGAAAGCAAATGGTCCGGATGAAATTTCATGTTGGATGCTGCATGAATACTGTATGCAGAAGAGTTAAGCAGACCAATATATTTAATATTCAAGGAATCCTTAAGTCAAAGTAAACTACCTGATATTTGGAAGAAAGCAAACATTATTCCTCTATTCAAGAAAGGATATAGACAAAATCTGCTCAACTACAGACTAGTATCATTGACCAGTGTTGTAAACAAGGTACACCCATACTCAGCTATCTGGCACATTGATAACTGACACTTTGCTAGACTGAACACAAGAAATAGGGGAACATTCCCACAATCTGAACAGTTTGAATATCTGTCACATTGCTAGTCTGACACCCTGCCTCTCCAGTCCAACACCTTGTCTCTCGCTGGATAGGAAACGAGGCTCTCCCAGTCCTCCTGTCCTCCCTCCACACCCTCTCTTCTTCTCCCCCCCCATCCCTCCTCTTCCCCCTTCCTCTGTCCCTCCCCCATCCCCCACCACAGTCAGTGCTGCCAGGCATGTCACCCTCCATCCCCCTGTCTTCCCCCACCCCTGGTTGTCTCCCTCTCCATCCCCCCACCCTCCCCAATCCCTGCTTGTCTTCTGTGTGTGTGTGTGTGTGTGTGAGATAGTGGTGGGTGAGTGAGTGAGAGAATGAGTGAGTGAGTGAGTGAGAGTGGTTAGTGAGTGAGAAAGAGGGACTAGGAGTGGGTAGCAGGGCTGTTTGGCTTTCTTGCCTTCTTCCCTGTGCCCCCACCCTCCTCCACACCCACTTGTCTCTCTCCTCATCCCCCCACCTTCCCCCACCCCCGCTTGGGGCACTGCCAGCAGCCTGCCTGGCCGTTTAGTTGCCCTGAAGCGGTGTTGAATACCGCACGTCCCACCACCCCACACTCCTGCATGTGATATTTGATGTGCCATTTTTTAGCAGTAGTATTGTTTTCGAGGATACTAACATTACCTGTGGTGTTTCTATGTCACCTCTGTTGATTGAGTAAGGTACATGAGAGTGTGGGTGTGGGTTTAGAACACATCTCTGGCTTTTTTTCAGTATCTTATAGGGAAAATTTCTTCTATATCTGACATACTTGCAGACTGAAAACTCTCATTGGTACATAACACTGTTGGATATCGGGGTATGGGTGTACTAGGAAGGCTAATTAGAAAAATTTGGGTAAATCATCTGGAAAAATACAGTATGATAAGAGAAAGACAGTTCGATTTTAGAAAATGAAAATCATGTGTACAAATGTATTAAGCTACAGTAAAAGTCCTCTCATTCAGCATTTGATCATACGATATTTTTGGTCTTTCGACGGTTTTCATCGATAGTCCCATCACTAAAGTTTTCTGCTCTTCCGGCACATATGCTAAGCCAATCAGCACTCTTGCGCCTGTAGTTGCCAGTTTGGTGCTGTTGGCACTAGATCTAGCACTTTTCATGATAATTTAGTACCAATAAATATTAGATTTTCTTCTATATGTAGTGTGTTTTGAAGTCCAATTTACCTCGAAAATTTGAACAGTTCACCAACACCTTAGCATGTTATAAAGTTGAGCTTAGCAATTTTGAAGATTTCTGCTTGCTAACACTGCATGTGCCATCGGCTTGAGTGTCTGGCTTTGTGTGCGGGACCTTTTGAAAGGTTGGAAACTTTGTTGTGCTATTTTATGGTGTACAGTAGTGGTCATAAATAGTCACATATCCTCCGGTATCCCATGCCTCAGGGTGGCTCCTTTACACATGTCAAGTAATAATGAAGTAAGAGGGGCTGAGAGGGAGGGGCCAGAGGGAGAAGGGAAGGTAGGTGGGGGGGACGAGTGATGGTGTGGGGGTGGAGTGAGGGAGAGGAGGGAGGGTAAGTAAGGGAGGGAGAATGAATGCGAAGTGGTGGTTCATTATGATGCGGCAGGGGTAAACCAACTTTTGCTGTCGGGCCCTGCTGCGGATGTCACTGACTGCACTGCTTAGTTTGACCCTCGTGCGGTGTGGTGCGGTGAGGATCGGTCCCTTCTCCCCTTTGGGGCTAAGATGCGAATGAATGTGTTTGAGTGGACGAGTAAATTGGAGTTGTGTTGACCTGTCTCGGCTACCTCCCTTTTCTTGGGGGAAGCAGCCTAGGTATATAGATAGATAGATAGATTCTTTCATTCAGGGCATGATATAAAGGTGTTAATATTCGGTAGATGATGCTGCATTACGCCTTGTATAGGTGCGTCAGATAACAAGCTTTAGATAGGCGCCGATATCAAGGGCTGGCTCGTGAGAAAAATATATTGATGTGACAGATCAAACATTAGTGCAGAGCCATCGAGACTGTGTGTGCCCAGATTGTCGACACATGGGAGCCAGAGGACAATAGGACACGGGCCTGCCTCCTCCAGCACACCAAGGATGAGTGGGAGTTGTTCAGACGAAACCAGCAAACCACCAACAACATTGTTTCCTTGTTGCTGCGAAGACTGCAAGAGGTTACTGAAGCAGGAAGCCATTGCACTACAGTACTTACTAAGGCTTTCCTGGTTGCTTTGGCATGACCAGTGTCAGTAAACATTGACATAAATATATTTTGGGAGTTTGGGTAGGATTTTGTTTCATTTTCCTTCTAATATTTTGTGAGAGATATCATTATTATATCCATCCATGTGCACAGACACTAGATTTATTTACCTTTTATGCATGATTATTTTAAATAGCCTTTTCATGTAGAGATGCCATAAAATAGTTGATATGATGGTGACTGTATAGAGGGAGTGTATAACCGAGAGGATGGTCATATTTGCTGTGGATACAGCTATGTCTGAGGTTGCATATGATATTTAGTTGTCAAAATTAATTACATGCAAGGGTAGAGGATGTTTTTTACACAAACATACAGAAGTCAAAGTCATCCAGATTCCATTCTGCGTCCAAAGTCAGAATATACGGATAAACACAAATATCTGGCTGCACCAGTACAGTATTTGATCTGTCACATCAGTATCTTTCTCTCATGAACCAGCCCTTGACATCAGCCCCTATCTAAAGCTTGTTATCTGAAGCCACTACACAAAGTGTACTGCAACATTAACTACCGAATATTAACTCCATTATATCATGCCCTGAATGAAAGAATGTAGACAAATAATGTGACCACCATTTTGCATTCATTCTCCCCCTATCTACCCTCCCTCCCCTCCCTCACTCTACCTCCGCACCATCACTCATCCCCCCACCATCACTCGTCTGTCCACCCACCTTTCATTCTCTTTCTGGCTCCTCCCTCTCAGCCTCTCCTACTCCACTGTGTCTTGCCGTGCATAAAGGAGCCAGCCTGAGGCACGGGGTACCGGAGGATAGGTGATTATTTACGACCACGACTGTACATGTGTAAATACACCTAGGTTAAGGTAAGTTTATGTTTATTGTATCATTAAATACATTAAATATAAGTTGTTTATTAAATATTTAGTGCTTAGGGCTGACCAATAATACTTGCCAGACACCGTAATTTCATTAGGGTGACCGACCATGATTTCTAGAAACTTTTTGGCAGGTTTTTCTGGTCATTCAGTTTTCTGCTCTTTCGGCACCTGCTTGGTCCTGAAGATGCCGAATGAGAGGACTTTTACTGTACTATGATTCAGTTGCAGAAACTGCAGAAAAGAGATGGATGAGTGAACAGTATCTATTTAGATTTTAAGAAAGCATTTGACAAAGTACCGCACAAAAGACTTTTATGGAAACTGTGCCATCAAGAAGGAATCCAAGGTAATCTGTACTGTTGGATGTATGATTTTGTCAGAAGTGAACTGAGAACAGTACTAAAGGGTATTTATTCATCTTGGAAGGAACTGACTAGCAGAGCTCCACAGGGCTCGTTGCTGGCACCAGTTATGTTTTTAGTACAGTATACTGTATATAACTGATATAGACAGCAACATTGGAAATGAAAGCTCTCTAAATATGTTTGCTGATGATGCAGAAATACAAAGGAGAATTACAAACACAGAATATAAGCTTCATGAATGGAGCAATAGATGGCAAATGGAATTCAATATGGACAAATGCCATGTAATTAAGTTTGGTAAAAGTGGAAAAAGACCAGACTGAGATTATAAGCTAGGAAGTTCAACCCTACGCGTACCAGAAAAGGAGAAGGACCTAGGAATGATTATATGTAACAGACTATCTCTGGCTGATCACATAAATGAGAAGGTATGGAACTTGCATACACTGCTTGCTTATATAAGAATAGTTTTCACATACGTAAATGAACATATATAAATGAAGACATGCTGAGAAAGATAATAGCATCATTCACAAGACAAACCCTTGAAATGCATCTGTAGTCTGGAATCCTCAACTCAAAAAACTCGTAGATAAGACTGAAAAAGTATAAAGGGCCACTACAAGATGGGTACCAAGCTTAAAGGATCTATGCTATGAAAAAAAAGACTAGAAAAACTGAACCTGCCAACATTACAAGAAAGAAGGAAAAGAGGAGACATGATTTTGCTATATAAATGCATCTCTGGGAAAGAGAAAATAGACATCAATGAGTATAAAACCTGTGGGGAAACATCAGTAAGAGGACATTGCAAAAAACTGCGTAAAAAGTGAGTTGACAAAGATGTAAGGAAATTCACTTTCCCAAATAGGGCAGTTGATCAGTGGAATGCACTACCAAAGTAAAGAGTATGTGCCAAAACTATTCATAAATTTAAGGATATGTATGATAAAAATGGTTTAATAACCTTGTCAAGCTTGACTCATTCCTCTTAGCACCCTACCCGTGTCCCTGACCGCCTTGGAGAAAGAGTTCCAACATACTTGACCTTTTCCTAACAACTAATCCTTCTGCTTACACTGTTCATCTTTTCTCTCCGTTGGGCTCCTCCGATCATAACCTTATTACCTTAACCTGTCCTATCGCTCCGGTACAGCCTGTGGACCTTCCAAAGAAACGCCACCTGTGGCACTTTGGAGCTGCAGATTGGGAGGCCCTCAGGCAGTACTTCTTTGATTTTCCTTGGAATGATTATTGCTTCCATGGCCGGGAGCCGTCTGAGTGTGCCTTGCGCATTATGGAGGTTATTCTCTCGGGCATGGAAGCATACATTCCTTTCTCATATCCTCTGACTAATGCAAGAAAGCCTTGGTTTAATCACGCTTGTTCTAATGCTGTCCGCAACAAGGAGAGGGCCTTTAAAAGATACCGGAGCCAACCCACCCCTGAATCACATCTTTTTTATATTTCTGCCTGGAATTGTGCTAAGTCTGTTCTTCGCTCTGCTAAAAATAATTTCATCCTTGCTAAATGTTCCCAACTCTCCAACTCGAATTCTTCTCGCTCCTTTTGGCACCTTGCCAAAAACCTTTCTAACAACTTTACCTCATCATCCTTCCCTCCTCTTTTCTACTCTGATGACTCTGTAGCTATTTCTTCTACTGAAAGCAGATCTCTTCACTCAGACTTTCTCCTCCAATTCTACCTTAGACGATTCCGGTGCTGTTCTTCCATCACTTCCCCCCCTCAGACTTCAACATGACTGGCATTAAAATTTCTTCAGCTGATGTATTTTCTGCCATCACTGGCCTCAATATTAACAAGGCATATGGGCCTGATGGAGTCCCTCCTGTTTTCCTCAAAAACTGTGCTTCTGTGCTTACACCCAGCTTAGGTAAACTCTTTCACCTTTGTCTCTCAACTTGTACCTTTCCTTCTTGCTGGAAGTTTGCTCTCATTCAGCCAGTCCCAAAGAAGGGTGACCATTCCCAACCCCTCTAACTATCGTCCAGTTGCTTTAACATCCTGCGTCTCAAAAGTTTTTGAATCAGTTCTTAAAAGAAAAAATTTTAAAGCATCTTTTCTGTCACAACCTTCTTTCTGATCATCAATATGGGTTCCATCTGGAACGCTCCACTGGCGATCTTCTCACCTACCTTTCAGACTCCTGGTCATCCTCCTTTCGGGACTTTGGCGAAAGCATTGCCATTGCACTTGACATCTCAAAGGCTTTCGATCGAGTCTGGCATAAATCTTTGATTTCCAAACTGCCCTCCTACGCTTTCTATCCTTCTACCTGTGCCTTCATCTCTAGCTTCCTTTCTGGTCGTTCTATAGCTGCTGTTGTAGACGGCCATCGTTCTTCTCCTAGACCTATCAACAGTGGTGTTCCCCAGAGCTCTGTCCTATCACCAACTCTCTTCCTTTTATTCATCAATGACCTTCTAAGCTGTACATCTAACCCTATCCACTCATATGCTGATGATTCCACCCTTCACTTTTCCATTCGATTTCCGCAGCGTCCATCTCAGCAGTTACTTCAGCAAACAAGGGATGAAGCTATGGCACACCTAATGTCTGACTTGGCTTGTATCTCTGATTGGGGTAAAAATAATCTTGTTATTTTTAATTCATCAAAAACCAAGTTCTTACACTTATCAACCCGACAAAATCTTCCTCAGGATTACTCACTAATGTTTAATAATGTCCAGCTCAGTCCTGCATCATCCTTGAACATGCTTGGGGTGTCATTCTCTCGGGATTTGTCTTGGAAAGAACATATTACATCTCTTGTGAAATCTGCTTCCAAGAGATTAGGTGTGCTAAGCCGATTCCGAACTTTCTTTACCTCTGCACAGTTGTTGACCTTGTACACGTGTTTTATTCGCCCGTGTATGGAGTACAACTCTCATGTGTGGGGAGGCTCCCCACATGCAGCTCTTCTCAATAGGGTGGAGTCAAAGGCTTTTCGTCTCATTAACTCTCCTCCTCTTACTGATTCCCTTCAACCTTTGTCTCTTCGCCGCACTGTTGCATCTTTATCTCTCTTCTATCGCTACTTCAATGGTCACTGTTCCTCTGAACTGTCTGCTTGCATCCCTCCACCTCTACGACGGGCACGTAGTACCCGTCTAGCAACAAACTCTCATCCCTTTTCTGTCCAACTCTCTAATGCAAGAGTTAACCGTTACTCCCAGTCCTTCATTTATGCAACTGGTCAACTCTGGAACTGTCTTCCTCTGTCTGTATTTCCTACTTCCTATGATCTCCAGTCTTTCAAACGCAGTGTGTCCAGGCATCTCGAA
>JAGKTI010001480.1:35784-50502 GCA_018397915.1 Birgus latro | reverse complement strand
TTTTTTGCCGACGTCATTCTTTTTCGCGTTAAGTGAAGTAGGGTCAATACTACCCTCCCCTGTGATGCGAAATGAGCTGACGCTTTTTCAACGGGAGCTGGCAACCCTGCTTGATAGGTTTGGCACCACAGGAGCAGGCTCAGTAATGTTTGGGCAGCCACAGGAGGAGGATTGTCTCTGTGTGTGATGCACCACGAGGGCATGTTTTGACTCAAATAACACAGTTATTTGGTTACCTACCACATTCTCATCATGCCTAAAGTAACCACAAGCAAGGACAAACGTGTGGAAGTGATTACTTTATACAAAGCTGGCCACAAACTCCCATTTATTGCAAATCAGATGGTGTTAGACTGAGGACAGTGCAGAGACTGGTGAAGCGGTTCAAGGACAGTGGGGAGGCCATTCCTCCCACTCCACTTCCCAAGCCTGGGAGACCTCGTAAGACAACCTTCAGGACCCGTCAGCTGATCTCAAGGCAAGTTAGCAAGGATCCAAGGCTAACAGCACGGGATTTAAAAGAAAAGAACCCACAGTTGCTGGCAGATGTGTCTGTCAGAAGTGTGCAGCAGCTGTTGCATGACGATCTGGGCTACAGGAGTTTTTGTGCTCGTAAAAAACCACTGCTAACTGCACTTCAGAAGAAAAAGAGAGTAAATTTTTGTAAGAAATATCTTGCCTGGAGTGAGGAGCAATGGAAAACTGTGCTTTGGAGTGATGAGTCAACATTTACTGTCACTGGTACCCCTTCATCACGAGTGTACCGCAAACCAGGCAGTGACCCCCTGGATCCTAAGTACACTTCCAAGTTTGTTAAATACCCAGCCTCACTCATGGCTTGGGGCTGCTTTACATATTATGGTGTTGGTAGGTTGGTAATTCTACCTGCAAATGAAAAAGTGAACCAGAACAATTATTTGGAGCTCTTATGTGATGTTTTAAGTGACTCTTTTGATAAAACCAAGGCAAGAGTATTTATGCAAGATTCTGCCCCTGCACATGTTGCAAAGTCAGTGAAACAGTGGCTAACAGACTGTGAGGTTCCCTTTATTCGAGATTGGCCCGGAAACAGCCCAGATATCAATCCCATTGAGAATTTATGGGCGCACATGAAGCGGCAGCTGTGTAGTATGGACACATCATCTTTGCCTAAACTTGAGGCTGCAGCAATGGAGCAGTTTTAGTCCATCTGTTCTGCAAAACTACACCATCAGTCTCCCCAGACGCCTTAAGAAGATAATAAAGGTGAAGGGGAATGCCAGTAAATACTAAATTAAATGGTGAGTGTTAATTTATTTGTTTCTCCTTGCTAACCACAAGAATGTTTTCTTTTTTTAAGATGGCGTCAACACTTTCCACGCCTACTGTATATAAGTGTAATAAAGTACTAGAAATAATAAAGTGTGAGTGTGTATATGAGTAAGAAATGACAGAATACGAGCCGCGAATTAGCATGAGTGGGAGGCTCGTTCACGCTCGTATTTTACATTGCTTTCACAGTGTTTTTTTTTTTAGTATGGATTCCAAACTACTTGGAAATCATTGAATAGTGTTTTTAGTGATAATATCTGGCAGTGGTATTCAGATTAGGGGATGTCGGGAAGTGTAAAGTGGAGACTTAGTTACCCAACTTCAGAAGTCTCCACAAGTCCTACGGTAGTCGACGAGTGCTAAAAAAAATCATCCCAGGAGAAAGCTGAAGGTATGTGCCATATGCATATTTAATTATAATATTCTAGGATGAATAACTGATTTTTGGCAAATATTTAAAAAAAGTCAGTCGGAGCCTGAATATCCCCCGGGAATGGCACGGCTCGCCTCCAACAACCCCGTGGTGTTGGGGTTAATAAAATATCATAATGTATCACCTTGATTACTGTAGTTTATTGCCAAATACTGGTTATTTTAGTCTCAGCTGGCCATGTATATTTTTTCTTTTAGATGGATCAGTTGCTCTTGTTTAAAATGCTTGGAACACAAAAATCAGTATTTCATTAAAGGTCGAAGTACAGAAGATCCATTAATAGGAACAATTATATCTGATGATGAAGACTGGAATAAAGTGAAAAAGTGCTGTGTATATCTTGTGATGTTATGTGTCTGGGATTTTTTCTTTCTTCTTGGATAATACATTTTAGTGTGTGTTTTTGGCAGTTGATATTTAGAGATTATATTGTGTTCCCAGCAGTAGATAAATAGAAATAGAAGTGTGAGATTGTGTTTCAGAGATTCGAGATAGAAGTGTAAGTTTGTGTCTGGGAATAAATAGAGATAAAATTGAGAGTGTTTTTTTTGCAATAAATAGCTAGAAATAGACATATTGATGTGTGTTCATGAAGTAAATAGACAGATATAAGTGTCAGAGTGTGTTTCTGGCTGTAGGTAGATAAAGAGATACTGGTAGATCTTGTTTCTGGCAGTAGATAGATAGAATTAGAAGTGTGAGATTGTGTATCTGGTACTAAATAGATAGAGACAGAAGTGTTAGATTGTGCTTCTGGCAGCAGGTAGGAAGAGATATAACCATATGTTTGTAGTTAGGATAATAGATAGATAGTATGAAATTGCGGGGGATTGTGTTTCTGGGTTTGGATCGATAGAGATTGACTGTGCTTATGAGAGTAGAAGCATAGAAATAGTAGTGTAGTCTTGCATATTACAGATGAGGAAGGGAATGTTGCTGAGAAGGTGGGCAACAGTATATTCTATGTGGACGACCAACCTGAATGTCCATCCAATGAGAACCGTGGCAACCTGAATATGCTCTCTGCTGCTTATGAGGTATGCCTTTTTTTTTTCTTTTTTTTTTTCTTTTTTTTTTTTTTTGTGCGGTTTTAACCTAATGAGCCCAGAAGTGTGTGTGTTTTTTTTAAGGGTAGAATTTCCAGACTGGAGGGGTTAGATATAGGGTAGCATTGGTAAACCTATTCAGTACAAGACTTAAGTTGCTAAGTTGAATAAAATTGTCTGGTAGCAGCAAGGATAAACTAAGAAGGACTGTGATTATTCCCAGAGAAAACAAATTGCCCTTTCCTTTGCTGTCAGGCAGCTCTCTTTCCCTTCCACACCACTCTCAGTAATATACCTCTCTATCCTGTCCTTCCATCTCATCCCTCTCACTCTTTTCTTTCATCGTCTTTATTATTAACCCTTTCTGTCTGATGTTGCCTTATACTGGTATTTTATTCTTGGTATCACCAGATTCTGTTCAATGTAGGACCTCTAGCAG
Source organism: Birgus latro (assembly GCA_018397915.1). Lineage (NCBI taxonomy): Eukaryota > Metazoa > Arthropoda > Malacostraca > Decapoda > Coenobitidae > Birgus > Birgus latro. Next base: position 47,273 of record JAGKTI010001480.1, on the reverse strand, counting down.
TGAAGGGAATAATAATGATTATATCAAAGCCCTCCAGTATGAAAACTCTCCCGTAATCTGAGTAAAATTGTGTGAAGATAGCAAAAATAAAATAAAGATGTTATCACAGTCATTGATTTAACTGTTATATACTTCTCAGATGGCTTTTAGTAGTAGTAGTAGTAGTAGTAGTCATTGTTCTCGAGGCAGTCTGGCCGAACAGACCCGAGTCCCTAAGGAAGGCCATGGCTGAGACCGGGCTCTCCCACAGAGCTCTTAAGGAGTGTATGTTGTGTTCTTGGTGTAGGTGGTTGTGTGCAGTGCAGTCTTCCATAATGTGCTTAATAGTATGTGGTGCTATGTTACATCCTGGACTGGTGTCAGCGACAGAGTCATCCAGCCTCTTCTGATAACTTAGGAGGGCTGGATGATGCCCACATCTCAGCCTGCCCAGGTGGACCCTGTCCTCACGAGGGAGATAGGATTCAGAAGGATGGTTATAAGGGGGTTGTGCATGCAGCTGTGTGTTGTCTTTAAGTGACTGAATGGAATGGCGAGTGATTTGAGTGTGGATATGCTTCTGGAAGCTGCTCTGATGCGGGCAGGAGAGGAGAGATAACAGTATTTGTGTATGATATCGTGTGCTGGGTGTTGTTTTGATGTTCCTTGGTGTGTGTGGATGTGCTGCCATGTAGTGTAGTGGATATTGTGGATTTGTGGAGGCTGCAATGAGAATTTGGGTGCCTCATGTGTCTAGATGATCCTTGACTTTGAGGACTCTGGTTTCTTGGTGTAGGTGGTCTGTGGGTGTAATAGCTGTGCAGCTTGTGATTATTTTTAGGGCCTTGTTTTGTATGGTCTGAAGAGTGTTATAATATGTTTTAGTAAAGTTAGGAGCCCAATCAGGGATTTGCATAATTCATCACTGAATGTATATATTGTTTGTATACTGTGGTGGTGGTTTCTTTGTTTTGTCCAAATGTTGTATGGGCAAGTGACCTCAAGGCATTGAGTCTTGGTGTTAATTTATTCCTGATGTTTGTGATGCATTGTTTAAATGACATTGATGTATTAGTTTACTGTAATACTGTTTTGCTCTTTTTTTATGAATTATGAACCAGAAGCAAAAATTTCATATAGAAATTTAATTATTTCTCTTAGGAAATGGTGTACTGGCATATATTCTTGATGTGAAGTAAAGAATGTTTTTATTTATTTTGTCTATAAACATACCTCTAGAAAAATTAAGAAAAAATCTTGATAATTTAGACACTAATGCATGCTTCAACCACTTAGTGAATTAGATTGTATATCTTTGTTCCCTTCAGTTTTAAAATTATATTTTAATTATTCATTGATCTCTGAACCTTTGACTGCTAGGTTTTCTGTCATCATCATCATCATCATCTGGACCTCAGAACAAAATTACCTGATGTTAGTCTAAATTTAATTCTTTAATGTGATGTATAAGTATCAGAAAGGGTTACTGGAGATAGTTTTTGAAGCCTTCAGATGATAGGATTTCTCTCAGTTGAACAAAATCATACTTTGTTAGCCAGACTGAAATACACAAATGCACCGGTTGCAGAAAAAAAAATTATAGTACACAATAGAATACAATAGGTTCATATATTCAGTTTTGAACACGAAGGGTCATATTCATGTCAGTTCAGGAGGCATCCTAATGTTGGTCCTCTTCCATAGTAGTTTCAAGGTCAGTTCAGAAAGTATCCTACCTAAGACTTTTAAAGTAAGTAGTCAGCTTGTTGAGCTAGGACACTAATCCCCCCTCAGAGTAGGCCTCTTCTGACTTGACACACGTAGCCCAGCGTTCTTTCCATTGCCTGAAACATTTTTCAAAGCCGTTTTTCGGTATCTCCTGCAGGTGCATCGTCACATTCGTCATGATCTCTTCTCTCGGATGAACATTGCTTAAGATATGTTGGAGTGTGCAAATCGCGATCCAGACCTTCTGAAGGCTCTTATTATTGGAGATGAGACTTGCATGTATGGGTATGACCTAGAAACCTAAGCACAGTCATCCCATTGGAAGTATTCAGGGTTGCCTCGGCCAAAAAAAGTGCAACAGATCTGCAGCAAGGTGAAATGCACTCTCATGTTGATAGTTTTTTTTCGACTACCATGGTGTTATGCATCACATATATGCACCAGAAGGTCAGTTTGTCAACAGCCATTACTATCTGGACATTTTCTGTCATCTTTGAGGTGCAGTTTGACAGAAGAGACTAGACCTTTGGAAAGTGGCAAGTTGGAGGCTGCAGCATGACAATGCCCTCACCTATTCTTCTCAATTGATTCAGGAATTTTTGACCAAGCTCAACATCTTGCAGGCCTGGCAAGCTCCCTACTCACCTGACATGGCTACGTGCAACTTTTAGTATTCCCCAGGCTCAAAACTCTGCTGAAGGGTTCTCGATTTGGGACAAGAGAAGAGATCGTGACGAATGCAACGAAGCACCTGCTGGAGATACCGAAAACCAACTCTGAAAAATGTTTCAGGTAGTGGAAAGAATGCTGAGCTATGTGTGTCAAGTCAGAAGAGGCCTACTGGTGCTTTGAGGGGGATTAGCATCCTAGCTTAAAACGTTAGCTATTTATTTTTTTAGAGCCTAAGGACAGATACTTTCTGAACAGACCTTGTGCTGTATTTTGCATAATGCACATTACTATTCTCTTGAATGTTATTTGTACACTACTGTATTTATATTGGCATGGATTACATGAATGTTATACAAGAGAATATTAATGTATTGGTTGTGTGAATCAACTGCAGTAGTAAGAAAGAGCTGCTGGACAGCTTTTGTTTTTACCCAGTGACCATATGGCCAAAGTTAACCCTAAACACGTCCACTGTGGTGGCCTACATTTTTTTCTTTCTGACTACCAAATGGACTATTTTTTTGCAGCTTAGAGAAAACTTCTAGTACTGAGTGGTTTAATAAAGGCTATATCTGATGCTTTTGGCTTGAAAATCTCTCAAACTGAATGAAATCATATGGAGGAAGGAAGAATAAACTATAGTTACTTCACCTGATTTAAGGGATTAAACCACACACTAAACTGGAGACTCTCTCTCTATTGCCAGATGCCTTAATCCCGTAAGGGGTGGTCACAAACAATTCACCTTCATGTCGCCCTGTCCCCTGCCATTCCACTGCCCTGCTCCCAGCTTACACCCCCCTCTCTCATATACCTCTTCACCCCATCTCTCCCATCTCATCCTTGGCCTCCTCCTCCCTCTCCCCCACTCCACTTCACTCACATAAACTCTCCTCATCAGTCTCTCACTTTCCATTCTCTGCACATGGCCAAACCACCTCAGTGTGTTTCTCCTAACGCTTTCTGTCACATCCGCAGCCACACCACAATGCTCCTTCACTTCCTTATTTGTCAGTCTGTCTCTTCATGTGACTCCACATGCTCATCTCAAATAACTCATTTCCACTGCTGTCACTCTTGACTTCTGTCCTTCCGACAAGGTCCAAGCATCACTTCCATATGTTAGAGTTGGTATCACAGTACTGTCATGTAGTAACTTTTTCAATTCCATGCTCACTTCCCTGTTTCTGATCACTGCTCTCAAGGAACCAGCAACCTTTCTTCCTTGTTGTACCCTTTCAAAAAGCATTCCACCCTCTAAACTTTCTTCCTTACTCATCACACTACCCAAATACTTAAATGCACTCACTTTTTCCATTTCCTCCTCATCCATCCTCACTGTAAATTCACTGACTCCACTTCTCTTGAAGACCATAACTTTAATCTTCCCTACATTCACCTTTAGATTCCATTTCTTACATACTCTCCCCTACTCATCCGCCAAGCCTTGCAGCTCCTCTTCGTCTTCGCTCAACAACACAGAATCATCTGCAAACAACAGTATAGGGAGTTTCCAAACACTGCCCTCTCTCATTAAGGCCGCTCCAGCATCCACTGCCCTACCTTGTATCTCTTTTATAACCCCATCCATATACAGACTGAAAAACCATGGAGACATGACACATCCCTGAGTCAATCCAACCTTCATATAGAAAAATTCACTCAGTTCACTATCCACACGCACTGCAGCCTTAGCACCCTCATACATACTCTTCACGGCTTTCAACAACTTCCCCTGAACTCCATATATTCTTAATACTTTTCACAATCCTTGTCTATGCACCATGTCATATGCTTTCTCCAAATCCATGAAGGCTGCATACAACTTCTTTCCCTTCTCTATTCCACTAAAGATCGAAGAATGAAAATCTGGTCTACACAACCTCTTCCCTTCCTGAAACCTCTCTGTTCTTCTCCAACTAATTTCTCTGTTATTACCCTAACTCTGTCAGTAAGTATCCTACCATATACTTTTCCTGTTACGCTATGAAGACAAATGCCTCTGTGATTACCACATACTTCTTTTTCCCCTTTTCCTTTGTACAGGGGAATAATCATACCTGACTTCCAATTCTCTGGAACTCTACCTTCCTCCCAGGCCAATCTACACATCTTCCTCATCCATTCTTTTACTGTCTCTCCCCCATGCTTCACCATTTCACCACACAGTCCATCAATTCCTGGGGCTTTCCCCATGTTAACTTTCTTCATTGCTTCCGCAACTGCCATCCTACTGATTTCTTCCTCTCTTCTCACATCCCTCCTTTTCCCAGCCATTCCCCAGCCACTTACACTCGCATTACTTTCATTCTTTATGTTCAACAATTCCTTAAAGTGTTGTCTCCATCTGCTCACTTTTTCTCCTTTCTCTGGAGACATTGCTACCAATTTAGTTTTGTACACAATTTCAGTTTAATCATTGTTCACCCTCAGAGCCTTGATTATGAGACATGCATAAACTCTGTGCTGGTTGACGAGGAGCGGACGCGAGGCTATCCATTCATGGTGAAAAAGGATGTGGCACGCTGGTTGGTGGTGCTAGTCACTGGGGTGCTCACCGCTATTGTTGCCTGCCTCATCGACATGACTATAGAGACACTTTCAGGGTTCAAGTATTCATGGCTCAAAGAGTGTATCCTTTTATTGCATGAAATTTCTTTGCAGGGATGGAGTTGGGAGTATGTGAGGGAGGGCAGTTTAAAGCAGTGGAGAAGTAGACGGAGACAGAATACTGTGAAGAGATGAAGTGGCGTAGTACAGGTTTCCCTTGTTAACGGTGGGGGTTATGTTCTTAACTTACCGTCGGTGTGCAAATCCTGTCAATACTGATTTTCCGATGGATGCCCTCATGTAATTATTATTGTATAATTCTTACACAACCACGTAGATGTTATGTTAACATGGTTTTTAATGGTTTAAAATGCATTTACCTTATACATACTATTCCACGCTTGTGTCAAATGGGCTGAAAACAGGTGACTAGTTACATAAGTCATGTAACATAAAGGAGACAAAGCTGGCATTACCAGCATGCATATTTATATAAGGAATTTACATGAGGAATTCATACATAGAATAAAAATTTTTATCTTTTACAGATGGTAAGGAGATATGAATTGAAAAATGGGGAATGTGAAAATGAATGGAATAGTTGGTGAGTGGGGTGTGCCTGCAGAAGTGGATGAGAATGGCAGTGCTCTGGTGGACATTTGTGCAGGGAGGTGGTTGGTGATAACCAGTACCCTCTTTAGGCACAAAATGATCCACAGGTATACATGGCGAGTGAGGAGAAGAGTGGGTTGTGTACTGAATGAACGGAAGGCAATGATTGCTTATGTGTGTGCGGATGAGAGAATGAAAAGGTATGTAATGGATGCAAAAGCATACAGAGGTTGGAGGAGAGGACTTTCTGTCCACCATGTGATGGTGGTGAGTCAAGGTACAAATGTGATGGATGAATAGGAGAGAAACGCAGGAGGAAAGGTCCATACAAGGAGGGTAGAAAAGTTGCAAGAGGATGGAAAAAAAGGCAGAATACAAGAGAGAATTGGAGGAGTGATTGGGTTAATATGATTTGGTGCAGATGAGGGAGATGGAAGGTGTGTGCAAAATATTCATAGAAGAAATCTGTGCAGTTTGTGAATGGTGTGTGGAATGAAGAGCAGGCAAATGGGGGTGCCAGGACCAGCATGGTGGAATGAAGAGGTGAGTCAAGCCGCGGTGCAAAAGAAGAAAGCATATTGTGAGCGGATAGATAGCAGAGGCATGGAGGAAGTTGAGAGATGGAAGAAAGAGTTATATGTAGAGAGGAAGAGAGAAGTGAAAAGATTAGTAAGAGAAGTAAGAAGAGAGTGGATGAGGAATATGGAAGGAATTTGAATGTAAAGTGGAGAGAATGTATGAATATATTCTGGAAGGAGGTAAACAGAGTTAGACAGGGTGATAGAGAGGTCAGCAGGGAAGTGAAAAAAAAAAAATGGTAGATTGGTAATGGTGATGGGAGAAAAAGTGAGCACATGGAGAGAACACTTTAAGGAACTGTTACATATAGAGAATCCACTCACTTGATGTAGTGCTGCTTTGGGAGTCTGCCCTTTCCTCTATTCCATCCTTCCTCTTCTGTCTTCCTTTCCTTCATTCTTTTCTATTTCTTCTGCCTGTGTGTTTTTTCTTTTTTATATGCAAGGGAGGAGGAACCAAAGGCCATGGGCCCACAAACTGCCCCCTCCAAGAACAAACAAAAACAATACAAAAAGAGAAGCAAATTCAAGATCCATTGTTCATTTTGAGATCCCTGGACACACTGCATTTGAAGGACTGGAGATCATAGGAAGTAGGAAATACAGACAGAGGAAGACAGTTCCAGAGTTGACCAGTTGCATAAATGAAGGACTGGGAATAACGGTTAACTCTTGCATTAGAGAGTTGGACAGAAAAGGGATGAGAGGTTGTTGCTAGACGGGTGCTACGTGCCCGTCGTAGAGGTGGAGGGATGCAAGCAGACAGTTCAGAGGAACAGTAGCCATTGAAGTAGCAATAGAAAAGAGATAAAAAAACAACGGTGCGGCGAAGAGACCAAGGTTGAAGGGAATCAATAAGAGGAGGAGAGTTCTATCTATCTATCTATCTAATGAGATGAAAAGCCTTTGACTCCACCCTATTGAGAAGAGCTGCATGTGGGGAGCCTCCCCACACATGAGAGTTGTACTCCATACACGGGCGAATAAAACCCGTGTACAAGGTCAACAACTGTGCAGGGGTAAAGAAAGTTCGGAGTCGGCTTAGCACACCTAATCTCTTGGAAGCAGATTTCACAAGAGATGTAATATGTTCTTTCCAAGATAAATCCCTAGTGAATGAAACCCCAAGCATGTTCAAAGATGCTGCAGGAGTGAGCTGTACATTATTAAACATCGGTGGGTACTCCTGTGGAAGATTTTTGCAGGTTGATAGGTGTAAGAATTGAGTCTTTGATGCATTAAAAACAAGATTATTTTTTACCCCAGTCAAAGATATGAGCCAAGTCAGACATTAGGTGTGCCATAGCCTCATCCCTTGTTTGCTGAAGTAACTGCTGAGATGGTTGTTGCAGGAACCGAAAGGAAAGGTGAAAGGTTGAATCATCAGCGTACGAGTGGATAGGGTTACAGGTACAGCTTAGAAGGTCATTGATGAATTAAAGGAAGAGAGTTGGTGATAGGACAGAACCCTGAGGAACGCCACTGTTGATAGATCTAGGAGAAGAGCGATGGTTGTCTACAACAGCAACTATAGAACGACCAGAAAGGAAGCTAGAGATGAAGGCACGGATAGAAGGATAGAAACGGTAAGAGGGCAGTTTAGAAATTAAAGGTTTATCCCAGACTCGATCGAAAGCCTTTGAGATAAGTGCAGTGGCAAAGCTTTCGCCAAAGTCCCTCCCCTGTCTTTTGTTTCTTCATTCTTTCCTCTTCCTTCTGCCTGTGGGTGACTACACTGAGTGACGAGCCAAACGGTTTCCTGTACACGAGGGAACCATTTATTACGCTGGGTTGTAACCATATAACCAAATTACCCGGGCTCCTACGCTTCTCTGTGGAGCGACATAGGATTAGATAATGGATGGATGGCGCCTGGTGGTTTAGTGGGTAATTAAGATGCTCCGATTGGATTGAGAGTGTAGGTTTATATCCAAGGGGTGGTTGGGGTTTATTGCTCACATAATGCCACTTAGGGATGAGTGAAGCTGGTCACTGTCATCTTAAATGTCAGGACCAACTTGCCTAGCCCCTTTATGGGGTGACATAGGATTGGATGATGGATGGATGGAATAAAAGTAATGCGAGTATAAGTGGCTGCGGAATGGCTGGGAGGAGGGTGGTGAGAAGGGAGGAAGAAATCAGTAGAATGGAAGTAGTGGAAGCAGTGAAGAAAGTTAAAATAGGGAAAGCTCCAAGAATTGATGGAGAGTGTGGTGAAATGGTGAAGCATGGGGGAGATATAGTAGTAGGATGGATATGGAAGATGTGCAGATTGTCCTAGGAGGAAGGTAAAGTCCTAGAGAATTTGTCTGGTATAATTATTCCCCTGTACAAAGGAAAAGGGGAAAAATGTGTGGTAATCATAGGGGCATCTACTTAGTGTAATAGCAAAAGTATATGGTTGAGTACTTATTGAGAGAGTTAGGGAAATAACAGAGAAATTAGTTGGGAGAAGAACAGGGAGGATTTAAGATGGGAAGAGGTTGTGTTGATCAAATATTCACCCTTAGGTCTTTAGTGAAAGAGTTTATAGAGTAGTTGAAGAAGTTGTATGGGGCCTTCATGGATTTGGAGAAAGCAAATGAAAGAGTGGACAGCCAAGGAATGTGGAAAATATTACGAATATGTGGAGTAAATGGGAAGCTGTTGAATGTCATGAAGGGTTTGTATGAGGGTGCTAAGGCTGCAGTGCATGTGGATGGTGAACTGAGTGATTTTTTCCTATCTGAATGTTGGATTGAAACAAGGATGTGACATTTCTCCATGGTTGTTCAGTCTATTTATGGATGGGGTTATAAAAGGGATACAAGATAGGGCAGTGGATGTTGGAGCGACCCTAGTAAGAGAGTGCAGCGTTTGGAAACGTGCTGTTCTGTTGTTTGCAGATGATACTGTATTGTTAAGTGAAGATGAAGGGGAAGTGTAAGGCTTGGTGAATGAGTTTGGGAGAGAGTATAAGAACCAGATTCTAAAGGTGAATGTAGGGAAGAGTAAAGTTATAGTCTTTGAGAGAAATGAAGTCACTGAATGCACAGTGAGGTTGGATGATGAGGAAATGGAAAATGTAAGTGAATTTAAGTACTTGGGTAGTGTAATGAGTAAGGTTGGAAGTTTGGAGGATGTAGTGCTTGAACGGGTACAGCAGGGAAGATAGGTGGCTGGGTCTTTGAAAACAGTGATAATAGATAGGGGAGTGAGCATGGAAGTCAAAAAATTGCTGCATAATAATATTGTGATACCAACTCTAATGTATGGAAGTGAAGCTTGAACCTTGTTGGAAGGACACAAGTCAAGAGTGAGAACAGTGGAAATTAGTTATTTCAGCATGTGGAGTTACAGAGACAGACAGACTGACAAATGAGGAAGGGAAGGAGCATTGTGGTATGGATGTGGGTGTAATAGAAAGCATTGGGAGAAATACATTGAGGTGTTTGGTCATGTGGAGAGGATGGAGAGCTAGAGACCAGCAAGAAGAGTGTATGAGAGGGAGGTTGACGGGGGGAGAGGGAGGGCGAGACCAAGGTTGAGATGAAGGGATGGAGTGGAGAGGTATATGAGAGAGGGGTGTGTATGCTGGGGGAGGGTAGCAAAATGCCAGGGGACAGGGTGACATGGAGGTGATTTGTTTGTGACCCCCCCTTTATGGGGGGTCTGGCAATAGATAGATAGGAGGTTAGAATAGAGAATTTCGAAGACTTGATTGATGATTTTAACAAATGATTGATCCATATCACGAGGCACGTCATATATAGTTCTGCTACTTTTCTGTTTTAGTTTTCTGTTTCTTGGTATCACTTATTCCATTTATCTGTGGGAAGTAAGGCAATGGTTTGGAGTCGTAGGAGCTTAAGGAATTTCAAAACACCTCTTCGTCCATGAATTATTGCCAGTAGCACCTTAACCCCTTAACCGCAGGTTGTCACATCCGTGACGCTCGGGCGCAATGGATCATACCATGGGCGTCACGTTTGTGATTTTGTGTTGTTTTGAATTCGCCCGGGCTTTCAGGTGGTGACTTGTATCATCTATCACTGCCAATATCCAACAATAGTCAGAGCTGCTAATGTCATCAGTACTCCCATCCATTGTTGACAATTTAGCCATTTTCCCCCATTCTAGACTCCTCTCCCTACCTCCCCTCCATTACCCTCTCCTGTCGTCTGCTCAGCCGCTTGATTTCATCCATTGAAATGATCCCTATGCCCTATTCTTATGCAAAATAATATATATTTAAAAAAAATAAGGTAATTGATAGTGCCATACACCTGGAATTGGCTAATTATCACTTGGCAACATCCAACTTGCACTCGTTCTCTAATTTCCCCTGCTTTTTTCCCCTTGAAATATGCCGTATGAGCTATTCTCGTAATATAAATATATATATACAGTAATCCCTACAATATCAGTTGTAATACAGCCAAAGGCATGTCCGAATATTGGTTTTGTCCGGATATTAGTCCTGAAGCTCCAGCACTGGTTTTTCATGACCCTAACCTAATCTAACCTAAATCAGAAAACTACCTTCCTACCTCCCTACTGGACATGTATAGGACTTATTTAGGTTCCTTTTCACATAAATAATGCACATATAGCATGAATTTATTGAATTTTAACCAAAAAATGATGATTTAGAGGTGAGTGAGTCATAGGAGCTCAGAACTTGCCAGCATAGTATAAGTAAGTATCGGACATGCAAATCATTTTTTCTCACATTTTATGCACTAAATTATTGGATACAAAGCATCAAATACAGTAAATGATGTTAATTGCTACCAGAAAAATGGTTAGGTTAGGTTAGGTTAGGTTATGACTGGACATGGAATTCACTGCTTCCACCGTTTTCCTAGCTAGTGCACTTAATAACCATGCATGAAAGAATTAAATTTAAAGCAGGAAATTATGATTAACACAATATTAGGTTAGGTTAGTTTAGGACTGGACATGAAATTCACTGCTTCCACCTTTTTCCTAGCTAGTGCACTTAATAACCATGCATGAAAGAATTCAATTTAAAGCAGGAAATTATGATTAACACAATGTTAGGTTAGGTATTAGGACTGGGCATGAAATTAACTGCTTCTACCTTTTTTCTACCTGTTTTACTTAAGAACCATGCATGGGAAAATTAAATTTCAAGCAGGAAATTATGATTAACATTTAGGGTAATTTTTAACACATGTACAGCATGATGAAAACAGGTTAGGCATGAAAATCTTTATGGAAACCATAGGTTAGGTTAGGTTAGGACCGGACATGAAATTAACAGCTTCCACCTTTTTTCTAGCTGTTTTACTTAAGAACCATGCATGGAAAAATTAAATTGCAAGCAGGAAATTATGATTAACATTTCTGGTAATTTTTTAACACATG
>JAGKTI010001480.1:0-33375 GCA_018397915.1 Birgus latro | reverse complement strand
ACTGCTTCCACCTTTTTTCTAGCTGTTTTACTTAAGAACCATGCATGGAAAAATTAAATTGCAAGCAGGAAATTATGATTAACATCTTTGGTAATTTTTTAACACATGTACAGCATGATGAAAACAGGTTAGGCATGAAAATCTTTATGGTAACCATAGGTTAGGTTAGGTTAGGACCGGACATGAAATTAACTGCTTCCACCCTTTTTCTAGCTGTTTTACTTAAGAACCATTCATGGAAAAATTAAATTGCAAGCAGGAAATTATGTTTAACATTTTTGGTAATCTTTTAACACATTTACAGCATGATGAAAACAGATTAGGCATGGAAATCTTTATGGTAACCATAGGTTAGGTTAGGTTAGGTTAAGACCGGACATGAAATTAACTGCTTCCACCTTTTTTCTAACTGTTTTACTTAAGAACCATGCATGGGAAAATTAAATTGCTAGCAGGAAATTATGATTAACATTTTTGGTAATCTTTTAACACATTTACAGCATGATGAAAACAGGTTAGGCATGAAAATCTTTATGGTAACCATAGGTTAGGTTAGGTTATGACCGAATATGAAATTCACTGGCTCCCACCTTTTTCCTAGCTAGTGCACTTAAGAACTATGCATGAAAAATTTAAATTGCAAGCAGGAAATTATGATTAACATTTTTGGTAATTTTTTAACACATTTACAGCATGATGAAAACAGGTTAGGCATGAAGTTAGGGTACTTACGAACAAGAAGCTGCCATCCTGATGTAATAACCCACTCTATCATCTCAGACTCTGACAGGAAAACGTTGCACCTGACACATCTTTCCACTTGAGAATCACCAGCACTTATCACCAACACTTTCCACAACGTTTTTTTTTTTATAACTAGAATCACATCACTTCACTGCACTGTACATAACAGTAAATTCCATCATCACACACATGATGAAGAAGGTGGAGAGCAGTATCAAGCACTGTAGGAGGTAGGGTATCACCACAAAAGCAATCACTTCGGCCGCCATTGTCGGAGGTCTTCACGAGGCAGTAACTGAGTGGGTAATGGCGACCGACAGACAGACGCCACGAGTTTAAACATGGCTGATCGGCGCGGGCAAGAAATTCAAACTGACACGGTCCCAAAAAATCGAAAATTTTTCGATTTTCTTCGAATTTTTTGGCATTTTGGGGGTTGGGCAGCCCACAACATCCAAATAGTGAGTATGTCCGAGTATTGGACATCCAAATAATAGAGGGATTACTGTACAGTAAAACCTCGATATAACGGACTTCAATAGACCGGAATTCGCTTTTATCGGACTCGAGGAGCTACCGGACTAAATTCCTGTATATCAGAAAAAGTCCGATAAAGCCAGAAGCTGTCCGGACTGCCTGACCACTTCAGCTATGTTCACCACAATAAGGTAAATAAAAGACATGTTTATAAGTGTACAGTACAGTATTATTATACCATTTGATTAATGTAGGGAAGGTAAAACATAGTACAGTGCTGCAATGATAGTGAAAACAGTTTAAAAACCAGTGGTGCAATCCGGACTAATGTCTGATATATCGGAAAAAGTCCGGATTAGCAGGGGAAAGTCCGAATGTCACTTTTATCGGAATTTCGCATTTTTCGGAATGGTTAGGGCCCCAATTAGTCCATTATAATGAGGTCTTACTGTATAAGAAAGGAAGGGAGAAGCCTGAGTGATATTTATATTCACCTGGAACTACCTAATTTATTATGTATTGTCTAGATTTCCTACGACTTATTTCTTAGCATATACATTAGCAGATGACACTTTCAACTCTTGGCTGCCGAGATACGTACATCTCAGTTCACTATCGTCCTTCAAGGTGGAAGCATGTCGCAGTCACACCCCTCCATTTCTGCCACTTTTGCGCTCATTATAAAAGGCCCTGTGACCTCTACCCCTACTAAACATTGTGTAGTAAGCGATAAAGGACTTTAGATATATATAAGTGTAATAAAGTACTTGAAATAATAAAGTGTGAGTGTGTATATGAATAAGAAATGACAGAATACGAGCAGCGAATTAGCGCGAGTGGGAGGCTCGTACACGCTCGTATTTTACGTTGCTTTCACAGTGTTTTTTTTTTTTTTTTTGAGTATGGATTCCAAACTACTTGGAAATCATTGAATAGTGTTTCTAGTGATAATATCAGGCAGTGGTATTCATATTACAGGATGTCTGGAAGTGTAAAGTGGAGACTTAGTTATCCAAATTCAGAAGTCTCCACAAGTCCTACGGTAGTCGATGAGTGCTAATAAAACATCCCAGGAGAAAGCTGAAGGTATGTGCCATATGCATATGTACTTATAATATTCTGGGACTAATAACTGATTTTTGGCAAATATTTTTTAAAAGTCAGTCGGAGCATGGATTTGCCCCGCGGGACGGCCACGGCGCACCTCCGACAACCCCGCGGTTACGGGGTTAATTCTCTCATGTATTTAACTGGTGCATACTACCATATGTCTGTTAAAAAGATATAAATATCATTCAGGAAAAAATAGTAATAAGTATTTTATATAAAATAAATTCCTAAGGATGAGTTGCTACAGTTTCTACCATGCCATTTAGAGAGAAACTCATGATGCTGGTGATAAAATTTTGTTATCTTCATGTACTTCTTTGTACCTTAACCACTGATACAGACACAGACAAGGCAGTGGAGAATGGGACACTGATTATTCCCTTCCTGTTGTGGGGTGCACTCAATATTGGACCCACTCTCTTAGCGGCATTCCTTGGGTCATATGTTGAGGTAAGGTTGTCTCATTCAGGATTCATTCTTCTGCTTTTATACTCATCCACTTTTTTTAGCCTAAATTTGCCACCTCTCTATCATGAAAACTGAGCTGTAACAGGAGCTTAACAGTAGAATATCATCCTGGTCACTAAAAGAGAGTTATAAATAGAATGTAAATTTTTATTACTGTATTGTCTTATTCTGTTATTGAGCTGTGGGAAATATCCTTCAAAATGAAATTTTTTCTACCAGTTAAGGTGGATGAACTAGAGCATTTTGCACATCATCTTTCTTTTGTCTATGTAAGAGGTGACTGGGGATTTTTCTTACATATAATGTGGAGCCAGGAGTGTAATACAGTCTCTTGCAGCTTAAATGTTCGAGAGTAGGGAAGAATTGTCTCAGGCCCTCTTGCCTTAAAAGTATTGACTTTTTAAAAATTCTTTCAAATTATAGTTCTCTTCTTTTTTGTGGATTATATCAGTATCTACCTCATGTATGGTAGTGGGAACAGGTTAAGGTGAAGAGAATATGTTAATTAATTTATCACTATATTTGACTCATTCATTAAGATTACATCTTTATGTTCTTTCTACCGTCAAAGTATTATTTTCATTAGTCCAGTGTGTACAGTATGTGTTTTCTGTTTACATATATCTAAGTAGAACCAGCAAACTTCTACTTTCACTAAGCCTTCGAGAATGGTACCATCATGTAACCAAGGAGTGTGTCTACCCACTTCCATCACAATCTTCCGGTCTTCCTTGTTCATCCACTTCACAGTTATATAACCATTCTGTCTTTTTCATATTTTTTCAGGAACTTGATGATCATCATCCTGAACTTTCTTTTTTCCTTGTCTAAGTACTGAGTGATGTAAGAACTTGGTCATGATGCCAAATTATATAATGCTGCAGTGATCCTTTTCTGTCTGATCAGTTTATCCTAAGCTAAATACTGTTCTCTAGAAACATCTGTACACAGTGTAATATTAAGTAAACAAATTGTACACCCCACCCTCAGCTATCACGCCTAATTGGTGCCGCCATGGCTGAGCTAGAGCCGAAAATGCGATAGCCAAATTGAAGAACTTATGATAATAATTCAAATTGGTGCCATGACCTCAATATTTACCCCTAAGATACTCTTTTTGTACACATAATAACATATAATGGTCAAAAAATGAGCATGAAAATTTGAAATGTACTGTACTATCTATCTGTCTATTGCCAGACACCATAATCCCATAAGGGGTGGCCATTTGACTTGAGTTGTTTGTTTTATGGGGAGGGTTAATAAAAACAGAACTTACTATCCCTTTCGATGGCCATCAAGCATCACGCATATTTCTCCAGTAATAAGTTTCAGTGCCCATTAAAAAAAAAATGCAGTGTGAAACTATTTTTGAAAACCATTAGTCGTCAACAATAAAGGAAAAAAAGAAAACTATAAAGAAGTCATCAGCAAGGACTGATGGTTTCGGGACAATTCCCCGTCAAGTCAAATTCCCCGTCACAACAATAACAGGACAATTCGCCGTCATTAATGAAGACAGCTATGGGTGATCTATCTATCTATTTATTGCTAGACGTCATAATCCCGAAAAGGGTGGCCATTTGACTTTGAGTTATTTGTTTTATGAGGAGGGTTAATAAAAACAGAACTTACTATCCCTTTTGATGGCGGTCTAGCATCACGCACATTTCACCAGGAATAAGTTTCGGTGCCTATTAAAAAAAAAAATTCAGTGTGAAACTATTTTTGAAAACCAATAGTCATCAACAATAAAGGAAAAAAATAAAAGCCATTAAGAAGTCATCAGCAAGGACTGATGGTTTCGGGACAGTTCGCCGTCAAGTCAAATTCCCCGTCACAACAATAACAGGACAATTCACCGTCATTAATGAAGACAGCTGTGGGTGATCTATTTATTGCTAGACGTCATAATCCCGTAAGGGGTGGCCATTTGACTTTGAGTTATTTGTTTTACGAGGAGGGTTAATAAGAAACAGAACTTACCATCCCTTTATGACCGTCTAGCATCACACATATTTCACCAGGAATAAGTTTCGGTGCCCATTAAAAAAAAAAAAAAACGTGTGAAACTATTTTTGAAAGCCATTAGTCATCAACAATAAAGGAAAAAAATAAAAGCTATAAAGAAGTCGTCAGCAAGGACTGATGGTTTCAGGACAATTCGCTGTCAAGTCAAATTCCCCGTCACAACAATAACAAGACATTTCGCTGTAATTAATGAATACAGCTATGGGTGATCTCTCTATCAATTGCCAGACGCAATAATCCCGTAAGGGGTGGCCATTTGACTTCGAGTTATTTGGCCATTGTAATATCACAAAAAAGGTTATTGTTCTTGCTGTCACTGTTCGCGGTCTGAGGACGAGCACTTGAATGGCTTGGCAGGCGGTGGGGGAGACACGGTCGGGCGGCCAGTGTTGACGTCATGTGACCAATCACCAAGTGAATCTTGTTGGCTTGGCGGAGTGCCAGAACCCGGCCTTTTTTAAAAAATTTAACACTTCTGGTGTGTGATAGCAGACATTTAGTGCGTGACAAAGGTATTTGGGTAGTTTTTTATACAGGCGCAATAGTGATAAAACGCTATAACGGAACCTGTGATAGCCGAGGGTTGGGTGTACATATTGCGGTGGAGTAAGTAAACATGCCTTACACATAACAGTGATGTAGAAAATGCTATATACACTTGAAGATTTCTCTTGGGGTCAGGCTCCCTGTAACCCAGGGAGTATTTGTAAATACTGTAAATAAAAGCATTGAAGTGCATAGCTCGGTAAGTCAAATTTGTATTTTTGTGCTTTTATTCCCTCATATGAACCAAACCATGTCTCAGTTAAATTTGTTTCACTTAACCCGATAGCTGCTATGTACATTATACGAAGAGTAGTGTGTGTGACTGCTACGTACATCATATGATCAATCTCTCTCTCTTTTTTTTATTTATTTTTTTTATTAAAGGCACGCTACATTTTTCACCTGTATATCCATAAATAGTGTACCAAGGCCAAACTAAGTTTACTGATGAACTCATATATGGTTTTCCTGTTCTTTTCCGTGCATTCTTTCATTTATAAGAGCAAAAATTATTCTTGATTTTTTTTTTTTTTTTTTTTTTTTTTTTATGGGGGGATCGACCACAAAACCTAATGCTGCAGTTAACGGGTTAATATTGCAGTCTCACTACCTGCATCCTAAACTTCCATGACAACAGACAGTATTGCATTATATAGTATCCTGTTGCTCTCAGTTCTTAAGTTTGCCACAGTATTACTATTTTCCCTTTTGTACAGTGCAAGCATTCCTCTTAAGTCAGGTGTGTCTCAGATTTCACAGCTCTTTCCCAATGACCTGTGCTATATTTGGAGCTACAGACACTTCAGCATAATAGGTAGAAATTAAACATGTTAGCAATTTTCATTATATATTATTTACTTAATAGCAGATATGTGTCAAGAAATGTACATATAAGGATGGCTTATTGTATCTTACTTTCACCTGTCATTGTAAGTGTTCACTTAGTTTATTTCTAATTTACAGTATATTTATTTTCACTAGTAGGCTCTACAGTATCTTGTCCTCATGTTGTTAAGATTCTTTAGCATTCCTCAAGTTTACTAAAGCATCTTCATTTTATTGTGTCATGTCCCTCCAGCCAGTAGCAGCAGGCAGTGGAATCCCTCAGGTGAAGTGCTACCTCAACGGTGTAAAGGTTCCACGTGTGGTGCGTATCAAGACACTCCTCAGCAAAACTGTTGGAGTCACCATGTCCGTCCTTGGGGGCCTTGCTGTAGGAAAGGTTTGTGTTTTCATTATGAGATTTTGTTTATTGTATTAGTTTTTGTGCAAGAATTATCATGGCATAAGTCTATTGAGTGCTGTAGGGAAGGTATCCATCCATCCATCATCCAATCCAATGTTTCCCCATGAGGAGCAGAGGAGCCCGGGGTTAGGCAAGTTGGTCTTTGACATTCAAAATGAGAGTGACTAGCCTCACTGATCCCTGAGTGGCATTACTTGAGCAATTAACCCCAACCACCTGTTGGATATAAACCTAAACAGGCTCAATCCGCTTGGAGCGCCTTAACCCGCCGAGTCCCATCGATGTACGATGCACGTCGCTACTTTTTTCCGCGGACAGACCCAACGACGTGCATCGTACGTCACACAATTGCAAGGCCCATTGTGTGCACATTTTTCAACATTCGTGGGTGATTTTTGGTAGGCATATGTGGGAGACCTTCCTCTACCTGCTGTCAAGCGGGGATACTGCCTGGCCCCTCCTAACCCCCCTCCCCCCCACACTGGGCAATTCACTGTTAGCAGTAACCTAGCCAGTAAAGGTATGTTGCCCCATGGTCTCTCTAATGACGAAATTCACGGTGAAAGTGATTCCTGAGGTGGAGGACAAAGAAACAAAG
Organism: Birgus latro; assembly: GCA_018397915.1. Lineage (NCBI taxonomy): Eukaryota > Metazoa > Arthropoda > Malacostraca > Decapoda > Coenobitidae > Birgus > Birgus latro. The sequence goes on along the minus strand of JAGKTI010001480.1, from coordinate 26,155 downwards.
AAGCTAGAGGTAGAAACAAACAGAAGTGATGAGGTGGTAATGTCGTAAAGGAAGGTGCCATATACTGGGGTTTTGGGTAAGTGAACAATGCTTATAAACACCTATATTATTGTGTGAAAACCATTATAGACATAAATTCGTACCAAATAAATAAAATAAATACGTAATTTAAAGTTGCTTGAATTAGTCAACCCTTCCATAGTTCGTTTTCTTAGCCAGGTACCCTGAAAAAGAAGGAAAACGTAAGGTTGAGTGACACCTGTATCAACATTTTTTTACCTCAGGATCGCGATTTCACTATGAATTTTCAATGTTTCCCACCAAAAGCGAAGGTTTCAGCCAAAAAACAAAAAGTCGAAAATTGGTCAGGGTCTGGGGGTAGGCTGGGTAAAAAACCGGTCAGGACTCGGCAGGTTAATTACCCACTAAACCACCAGGTGCCATAACTTAGTTATATGGTTACCACCCAGTGTAGCAAATGGTTTCCTGGTGTACAGGAAACCATTTGGCGTGTCTCTCAGTGTAGAGTCACTCATGGGGAGAAGGAAGGGGAATGAATGAAGATACAAGAGGGAGTATAAAGTCATGCATGGGCAGAAGGAAGTGGAAAGGGTGAAGGAAGGAGACAGAAGAGGAAGGAAGGACAAGAAGAATGGGCAGAAACCCAAAGCAGCACTATATGGAAGAATTGTTACAGAGAAAGAGAGATATCAGAAGTCCTAGTGAGTGATGAACAGGGTGGCTTTAGGAGTGGCAGAGGATATGTGGATCAAATATTTGCAGTGAGACAGGTAATGGAGAAGGTGTGTGAGAAGGACAATAAAGTGTTTATGGCATTTATGGATCTGGAAAAAGCATACAACAAAGTAGACAGAGAAGGATTGTGGATGGTTTTGCTCATGTATGGTGTAGATGGTAAGCTGCTAGTTACCTTCAAGAGTTCTTGTGATGATAATGGGGCATGTGTAAGGATAAATGGGCATCTAAGTGAATGGTTCATGATCAGTGTAGGTGTGTGATGAGGTTCCGTGATGTCCTCTTGGTTGTTCAGTATATGTTTATGGGTAGGGTGATGAGAGAAGTAAAAACATGAATAATGGAGAGAGGGATGGCATTGGTAATGAATGGTGATGGATGGAATATCTCAAATTTGTTTTATGATGATGATGATGACGATGATGCAGTGCTACTTGCAAATACCGGACAGGTGCTTGGTAGGCTAGTGCAGAATTTTGTAGATGTCTGTGAGCGTCATGCCTTGAGAGTAAATGTAGAAAAGAGTAAAGTGTTGGTTATTGAGAGAGAAAGTAACTCCCAGTGTGATGTTACAGTGAATGGAGAGAGACTGGAATTGGTGAAAGAGTTCAAATACCTGGGTACAATGTTAGGAAAGAGAGGAAAATGTACAAAAGGAGTTGAACGTAGAGTGACACAAGGAAGGAAAGTAGCTGGTGCTATGAAGGCCTTGATAAGAAACAGACGCTTGAGTGTTGCAGCTGTGCAAGGCTTACATGAAGGAGTGTTAGTGCTAACTTTAACGTGGATGTGAGATGTGTGTGACATGAAAATGAAAAGTCAAGAGCAAGAGCTGCAGAGATGGGACTACTGAGGAATGTATGTAGAGGACAGGGAGTGGATAGGACATGAAATAATATGATACATGAAAGATGCAGAGCGAGGAAGTCTGACACCAGAGGTGATGAGAGTACACTGAGATGGTTCGGCCATTTGGAGAGATTGGATGACAATAGAGTGATGAAAAAGGTATATTTGAGCGAATTTGAGGGAGGGAGGAGGCGAGGTAGGCCAAGAAGAGATTGGAGGGTATGGTTAGTTGGTGAGGCTAAGGGACTGACAAGAGACCAAGCTGGATGGATGAATTTTGTACGGAGAAGGGCATATCCAGGGATTTGGCACCCCTTTTTAACGTGACAGTATTCAGGTTGACTCTGTCAGATAGGTATTTGTGAAGCCATAGTACGTGGTGGAATTTTTTTTTTCCTGTCAGATGGAGCCATGATTTCAAGGTCTTGAATGATGAGTGTATGGAATCATTGCCCATTGAATTAGGGAAACTTTGGCTGTCTGGGCATTGCTACTCCTCACCCTGCCCTAGGGTGGGAACAGAGGTCCGGATGATGATGATGATGATGATGATTATATTTTTCATTTGTTAATTGTTCCTGGCTTGGAGCACAGTGGTTATTAACAGAGCACCAGAATGAGTAGTCTTCTTCTGTTATTGTAGTTACATAAGGGCCATTTCTCTTTGAAAGATCTCTCCTGAACTGCAGAAATTATTTAATAGTATCATCATCATCATCATCATCATAGTCATCATTGTCAATCTTCAGTCATCATTATCATCCTTATCATCAGTCATCATCATTCTCATCAGTCATCATCATCATCATTATCATTGTCCAAACCTCCTATCCCACCACAAGGTGAGGTAAAGGTAAGATCCAGAAAACCATCACCACCATCACCCTCATCCAATCCAGTGTTGCCCCATGAGGAACATAGGAGCCCAGGGCTAGACAAGTTGGTCCTGATGTTTAAGATGAGAGTGACCAGCCTCACTCATCCCTGAGCAGCATTACATGAGCAATAAACCCCTACCACCCCTTGGAGATGAACCTGCACTGGCTCAATCCAATTGGAGCACCTTAATTACCCACTAAACCTCCAGGCACCATAATTTGATTATATGGTTACCAGCAGTGTAGTACTGTAAATGGTTTCCTGGTGTACAGGAAACCATTTGGCTTGTCATTCAGTGTAGAGTCACTTGTAGACAGAAGGAAGAGGAAAAGAGAAGGAAAGAAAGACAGAAGAGAAAGGAAGGAAAGAAAGAAGGAGGAGAGGAAAGGGCAGTCACCTGAGAGCACCACTACATCGAGTGAGTGGATGGTGAGTGTCCCCACCCACCACCAAGATCCAGAAAAAAAGTTGATACAATGATATGCCAACCAAAATTTTCCCAGATGAATGAGCAAGTCATGTTTACTCACCATGGGAATATCCAGAAAGAATATTAACCTTGGATAGGCAACCTTACCAATCATAACACTGCAGGAAACCTGGGGTAGAATATAGCCCACGGAAAAAAAAAAAAAAGTTGTTTGGGATTTAATGAGCTGCAAAAATACAGGAAAAACTTAAAACCATTGTGCTTTCTTTTTAACCTAAAACTGAATATCAGATCATTTTCTAAGTATAAAAAAAAAAAAATATTGAGAGGACTCTCCTTACGTGCTAAGGGGTCTTTGTATGCACCATGTGTTAGGAGTGTGATGCTGTATGGTAGTGAGACCTGGGCAGTAAAGGAAGAGGATATTCGCAGGCTTGAACGTACAGAAATGACAATGATTAGGTGGATGTGCAGTACGTCCCTGCGTGCAGGGCCTGGGGGGACTGGGTTTACGTTGGAAGAGTTGATTGGTAGGATGGGACTGGAGTGTATTGGTGCTGTGATGAGGAGAGGTAGGCTGAGGTGGTTTGGACATGTGGAGAGGATGGGGGATGATAATTGGGTGCAGAAGGTGAGAAGTGTTAATGCTGGAGGAGGGGTAGACCGAGAAAGACATGGGACGAGATCATTAAGTGTGACTCCAGGGTTAAGGGATTGAACAGGGAGGGTGCCAAAGATCGAGCAGCATGGAGAGCCGCCATTAGGTGACCAAGGCCGACGCATCCAAGCATGTTGGAGCCTTCAAAAACGATTATGATTACGATACCAGTATGCATATTGTGGAGGCAGTGCTTCTCAGTACCGTGGATGGTAACCTGGGCTATATAGTCCCCACAGGCACAAAAAAGACACCTAGGAGCAGGGGTAGAAATAAGACACCCTCACCTGCAAACAGGGTCTAAGGGTGGGTGAAGGTAGAGGAAAGCAGAGATTCGCAGCCCACGTAATTACCATGTGACAGCCAATGGGAAATTATTACCCCAGGTTGCCTATCCTGGTAAAAGGTAACCTGGGGCATATAATTTTCACAAGCACAAAAACGGCACCTAGGAGCAGGGGTAGAAATAAAACACCCCCATCAACAAAGAGGGTGTAAGGGCAGGTGAAGGTAGACGGAAGCAGAGATTTGCAACCCACATAATTACCATGTGAAAACCAGTGAAGCAGATAGTGGGAAATTATTACCCCAGGTTGCCTATCCAGGGATAAAGGAAGCCATCATGCTCATGGGGTACTATAGATACCCTAACCCAGTCAGTGGGAGAAGTCTCCCCTAACATGAATCAGGTGGTCTTGTATTTGCCAGAACAAATAAAAGAATGTCAGTTAACTAAGATGTTAATGTCCTGTGCTTTGATACGTTTAATATTCTGTATTGTTCTTGTGTGGTATGGATTGTTAATAGTGATTAGTGATTAGCAGTGATAGAGAATTATAGATGTGTATCTGTTGTATGCAGCTTGGAATAAATTCAAGGATTAGGTATTTGGTAATGAATATGAGATTGGATTTTCCTTTTCAGGAAGGACCAATGATCCACTCAGGTGCAGTAATTGCGGCTGGAGTGAGTCAAGGGAAAACCACCTCCTTCAAGAAGGACTTTGGGTTCTTTGAGTACTTTCGAGAGGACCATGAGAAACGTGACTTTGTCTCAGCAGGAGCAGCAGCTGGCGTGGCTGCTGCTTTTGGGGCTCCAGTGGGTGAGTGGAGATGACTCAGCTGTATTATTAGATGGGTGTGAGAATATAAGGAGATCTGAGATTTAGGTTTTAGAAATGATCACCCTGTATCTCACGTTAGAGTGTACTTAACAGTTATGTAGAAAGATCAGACATATTTTATCACCGTCATATGCTTCAGAAATTATCATAGAAAACTGGGGGATAGTCCACACCTTCACACTTGGTTTTAATTATTCTGACCTAAGGGCCTGGGAGGAGCTGTATAGTCAGTAAAAAGGGTATGTTTCAAATTAAAGGTTGTGAGGTGTGAGGTTGAAGAGAATGAGATTTGCAGTGGGTGTGTGAAAGGTTTGATGTTTGATGAAATGTTATCCTGGTTACCATCTCCTCATAAACTTCCGTAACAAGGGCGGCACCTGTTGTTATATCAACTCTCAGTACGCAGTTGATACTGTTTTAAACTTCGCTTCATCCAATTTTGATTACTCATTGTATAAACTAAATTATCTAAATACAGTATTACCAAATATATCTGTGTAGTCTATCACTCCCCCAATGCCTCTTCAGAACCCAGTGTATTTGACTCGATATCTACGCAGTTGAGTAACCTCAACCTTGCCCTTAGTACCGAAATTACCATTTTTGGTTGATTTTATCGTACTTAATGTTGAATGGTTATTGCATTCTGCCAGGACTGACGATGCTGGTCTAGAATGCGAGCTGTTTGCAGAATCATTTAATCTTGCATGGCTGGTAAAGCAACCAACCAGATAATCCTGACCATAATGCCCATCTCTTGGATCTGTTCCTGACAAATAATCCAAATCAGTACAGGACAGAGGTATTGTCACCACTTGGATCCTCTGACCATACTCTCATCAAAGCCTCATTAGTTAGCCCCCTCAAACCTCCCCGTTCTGAACCTGTCATGGTGACCCAATGACACTTTGATAGGGCAAACTGGGATAGATTTAGAAATTATCTTGCTGACATTCTGTGGCAGTCTTTCTTCTTTGGTGATGCCAGTTCTACCCAGTCCCACATTAGTGATTTAGCTGGTATGGATTTTTTCATACCAAGTCAACAGTTCACTAAAAGACTGAACTCTCCAAAGTGGTTTGATAACAACTGTGCCAGACCAACAGCCCAAAAGTCATTAGCATATAACACTTACTTAAAATAAAAAACATCTGAATCACTTACTTAAAATAAAAAACATCTGAATCACTCTGTTAATTTAAAATTGCTAGAAACCATGCAAAAGCTGTAATAAATCTTGCAGAATCAAACTTTCTTCATAATCAAGCTTCAAAACTACTTAACAACCCTAATGACAATAGAATATTCTGATCAACTCTTAATTCTTTCAATAATAACATTAACAAGTCATCATCCATTCCCCCACTAAAATCTTCAGATGGCAGCATTACAAATGACCCACACAGGAAAGCAGATATCTTTGCCAGTACTGTACATTTGCCAGAAATTCTACCATAGAGGAAGTGAGCCAGAACATGCCAGTACTAGAACTTGACTCTCCCGAAATTGTTACACTTAAAATACAGACAAGATAGATAAAATCCATCCAAGACAATTTACCTACCAACAAAGCTCCAGGCCCAGATGGAATTCCTCTTGTTGTTTTGAAAAAATGTTCCCCAGAACTTGTCCCTGTTCTTGCTGAATTATTCAGAATATGCATACGTACTTCTTCATTCCCTAATTCATGGAAAGAAGCCAATATCCACCCTATTCCAAAGAAAGGAAGTTCCTCTGGCCCCTCTGATTACAGACCAATAGCTGTCACGTCTTCTTTTGGTAAAGCATTTTAAATTTTAATCAATAAGCACATAGTTAAACACCTTGAATCCAACAACTTAATTAGTGATAGACAATATGGTTTTTGCCACAAAAGATCCACCATTGACATAATCTCCTGACTCATACCATCCATCAGCCAGTCGACCTATATGGAGGAACGGATGCAGTAGCCCATGATATTTCTGAGGCTTTCGACAGAGTATGGCATCATTCCCTGCTGTCCAAACTCTCTTGCAATGGACTAACGTCTTTTGTTCCTCTGCTTGCCTTGTATCTCAGTGACAGAAAAATAAAAGTAGATGATGTATATTCCAATTTCCACTCAGTCAATGCCGGCGTGCCACAGGGATCAGTTCTGGCACCAGCCCTGTTCCTGGTTCATGTTAACCACCTAACCACGGGACACCACTCTTGTGATGGTCGGTGGCAAGGGATCAGACCTATCTATCTATTGCCAGACGCCTCAGTCCCGCACGGGGTGGCCACAAACAAATCGCCTCCATGTCTCTCTGTCCCTTGCCATTTCACTACCCCGCTCCCAACTCACACCCCCCTCTCTCGTGTACCTCTCGACTCCATCCCTCCATCTCATCTTCGGCCTCCCCCTCCCTCTCCCCCCCTCCACCTCACTCACATACACTCGCCTCATCAGTCTTTCACTCTCCATCCTCTCCACATGCCCAAACCACCCCAACGTGTTTCTCCTAACGCTTCCTATCACATCCACATCCACACCACAACCCTCCTTCACTTCCTTATTTATTAGTCTGTCTCTCCATGTGACTCCACATGCTCCTTTCAAATAACTCATTTCCACTGTTCTCACTCTTGACTTCTGTCGTTCCAACAGGGTCCAAGCTTCACTTCCGTATGTTAGAGTTGGTATCACAATACTGTCATGTAACAACTTTTTCAATTCCATGCTCACTTCCCTGTTTCTTATCACTGCTTTCAACGAACCAGCAACCTTCTTTCCCTGCTACACCTTTTCAAGCACTTCGCCCTCCAGACTTCCATCCTTACTCATCACACTACCCAAGTACTTAAATGCACTCACATTCTCCATATCCTCCCCATCCAATCTCACTGTACTTTCACTGGCTTCACTTCTCACGAAGACCATCACTTTACTCTCCCCTACTTTCACCTTTAGATTCCGTTTCTTACACACTCGCCTGAACTCATCTACCAAGCCTTGCAGGTCCCCTTCATCTTCACTCAACAACACAGTATCATCTGCAGACAACAGTACAGGGAGTTTCCAAACACTGCCCTCTCTTTTATAACCCCATCCATGTACAGATTGAACAACCGTGGCGACATGACACATCCTTGTTTCAATCCAACCTTCAAATGGAAAGATTCACTCGGTTTGCCATCCACACACACTGCAGCCTTAGCACCCTCATACATACTCTTCACTGCCTTCAACAACTTCCCATCCACTCCATATATTCTTAATTCTTTCCACAATCCTTGTCTATGCACCCTGTCATATGCCTTCTCCAAATCCATTAAGGCTGCATACAACTTCTTGTCCTTCTCTAGAAACTTTTCCACTAAAGATCAAACAATGAATATCTGGTCTACACAACCTCTTCCCTTCCTAAAACCTCCCTGTTCTTCTCCAACTAATTCTTCTGTTATTTCCCTAAATCTGTCAATAAGTATCCTACCATATACTTTTCCTATTACACTAAGAAGGCAAATGCCCCTATGATTACCACACACTTCTTTTTTCCCTTTTCCTTTGTACAGAGGAATAATTATACCTGACTTCCAACTCTTTGGGACTCTACCTTCCTCCCAGGCCAATCTGCACACCTTCCACATCCATTCTGTTACTATCTCTCCCCCATGCTTCAGCATTTCACCACACACTCCATCAATTCCTGGGGCTTTCCCCATTTTAACTTTCTTCATTGCTTCCACCACTTCTCTCCTACTGATTTCTTCCTCTCTTCTCACAACCCTCCTTCTCCCCGCCATTCCTCAGCCACTTACACTTGCATTACTTTCATTCTCTATGTTCAGCAATTCATTAAAGTGTTCTCTCCATCTGTTCACTTTTTCTCTCTTCTCCACTAGTAATCTACCATTTTTATCTTTCAAACCCCCTCTAACTTCGTTGGCACCCTGTCTATCTGTCTTTACCTCTTTCCAGAACATTTTCTTACATTCCCTCCACTGTGCACTCAAATTCCTTCCAAATTCCTCATCCACTCTCTTCTTACTCTCTCTTACTAATCTTTTCACCTCTCTCCTCCTCTCTACATATAACTCTCTTGTCCATCTCTCAGCTTTTTCGACACCCCTGTTCCTCATCCACTCATTATATGCTTTCTTCTCTTGTGCCACAGCCTCTCTCACCTCTTCCATCCACCATGCTGTTCCCTGAACCCCCTTTCGTCTTCTCTTCAACCCACACACCACCTCACGTGCTGCACAGATTTCTTCTGTGAATATCTTGCACACACCTTCCACATCCCCCATCTGCTCCAATCTATATTTACCCAGTCGCTCCTCCACTTCCCTTTTATATTCAGCCTTTATTCCATCCTCTTGTAACTTTTCTACCCTCCTCATAAGAACTACTTCCTCCTGTCCTTGCCTTCTTCGCTTCCTCCATCTTGTTTGGATTCTGATTCTGGCCACCACCAAGTGGTGGTCAGAAAGTCCACTCCCCCAACCTCTATATACTCTTGCATCCATTACACATCTTCTCATCCTTTCATCCACACACACATAGTCAATCATTGGCTTCCGTTCATTCAGTTCACCATCCACCCTTTTCACCACTCGCCACGTATACCTATGGATCATTTTGTACCTGAAGAGGGTATTAGCTAACACCAACCCCCTCCCGGCACAGATGTCCACTAAAGCACTGTCATTCTCATCCATCTTTGCAGGCATACCCCACTTACCAACCACTCCATCCACCTTCTCGTTCCCTACTTTTCCATTCATATCTCCAATCAAAAACACTCTCTCATTCCTTTCAAACTCTTCAAAGCAGGCTTCCATATTTGTTCAGAACTCTTCTCTCACTCTACTTACACGATCTTGCGTTGGCGCATACACACACACAATCGCCCCCATTTGTAGTCCAACTTTCACTCTTACCCACACAATCCTTGACCCAACTGATCCATACTCTCTTACATTTTCCTTCCATCTGTTGCTCACAGCAATACACACTCCTTCTTTCGCCCTCTCATTCTCACCTACTCCCGTGCATATACCCCATCCATACTCCCATTCTCTCACACTCTCACCTCTGCATTTAGTTTCAATTATTCCACATATACCCACTTTCACACTCTTAAGTGATACTATAAGGCATAGGTATAAATAGTAAGGGCTGTTGGGAAGTGTAAATGTGGCGATTTCGTGAGCCAACTTCGGAAGTCTCCACAAGTCGAATAATAGTTGACGAGTGCTAAAAAAAACATCCCATGACAAAGCTGATGATATGTGCCATATGCATATAATTTTTTTTTACTCTAGGACATAAAACAGAATTTTGGCAAATATTTGAAAAATGTCAGTTGGATCGCGAATTACCGCCGGCGGGAAGGGCAAGAAATGCCTCGAAGAACCCCGCGGTTTAGTGGTTAATGATCTCTTATCTGTCACCCACAATCCCATCCATTCATATTCAGATGACTCAACACTTCATAGTTCATTCACATTCAGACACCCATTTGCAAAGTCTGATCTCTCTAATTCTCAACTCAGCACAGCCATCTCCATAAATCAAGACTTATCTATGATCAGTGAATGGGGACAAAACAGCCTTGTCTCATTTAATGCTAGTAAAACGAAATATATACAGTTTATTAATAAACAGATATTGCCAGATTTGTATATTACCTTCAATGCTACTAATATTCCCATCTCCAAAAATATTGAAATTCTCGGTATCTCATTTAACAATGCCCTCAGCTGGATCTCTCATGTCTGATCACGTGCTAAAACCACCTCAGAGAAACTGATTATTGTACAGAGTCCGTAACTTCTTCACTGACGAGCAGTTAGCTATAATTTGTTAGAGTCATGTGCACTCTCAGCTTGAATATTGCTCACCATTGTGGAATGGGTGTGGAGAGGTTGCATTAAAACAACTAGACAAAATTCAGAACAAAGCTGTTGGAATGATTAATAACCCTGCTATTATAAATAAATTTCCTCCCCTACAAGTAAGAAGGAATGTTGCCCCCCTTGCATTATTTTACAGATATTTTTATGGCAAATGCTCAGACAAAGTTGCGTCCTTTGTGCCACCTTTCCATGCCTTCCCTCATGCTACGCGGGCATCTGGCAGCGCTCATGACTGGAATGTCACACAGCCACGTTGCATAACTTTCGCCTATCAGAATTCTTTTATTCCCCGAACTGCATCTGTCTGGAACTCGCTTCCCCAGAGTTGTTTCCCTCCAAACTTCAACGTACAGCTGTTCAAGTCCAGCTGTTACAGATATTTCATGAATGGAGGACACCAGTAATCTGGTGTATGGATTTTTTTTTTCCTTCCTCTGTTCTGTTATTGAAAAAAAAAAAAATCAAGAAGCGTGATGTTTGAAGAGATGAAGTATTAGGGAGGAAGAATGCATGTAAGAGGTGTGGGGTTGAAAGTGATATATAACTGAGGGAAGGAGTATGTAAGGTGTGAGGTTAAAAGTTATATTTGAGGAAGGGTGGGAACATATGAGGGGCATGGGGCTGGGATGAGTGATTATGAGGTGTGGATTGTAGATGAACATTGATGATATTGCAGATCTGTGTACAGTGTCAACCCAGTATATTATCCTTCTGATAATGATGTCCAGACACAGACTGTATACATTGATGAATCAGTCAAAATGACACTGTGTTTCCACCACCAAACCCCCTTCAGTACAAGAGATTTCACCTGAGCTGAATAAAATTGAAATTAGTGACAGTAGGAAAATAAAACAAAAGATGCCATCTTCATGAAGGAGTTATTGCACCAGTGTACAGGGTTTGGCCACAGTTGAGCTGAAGATTGTCTAAAGGCTGGAATCTCATTCAAGAACCAAAACCACCTACTTTCTCCCCATTGGCTGTTGGAAGCTGTTGGAAGTTTTTTTGGGAAAACTGATGTTTACTAATATTTTAATCTCTTTCAGGCATTCAGGTATCATATAAAGCACAGTGATCACAAACAGAATAAAACCTCCATAAATATTTCTCTCTTAACTTGTCAGTAGTTAGTAAAATAGATAGCAAAAATTACCACACATTCATTGCATGATCACAGAAGACAGTCTGAATGTTTCCACTCAAATTCATCATATTGAAACAGGTGTTGATTTATCTTAAAATAGCATCAGTAACCTGGGATCATGGCACTTTTATCATCAACATCCTACCCATTTCCCGTCATGTTAATGGAATGGGTAGATTTGAGAAGTCAAATTAGAAAACACAGAAGTAGCAGTTTGTGTTAAAAAAAAGAAAAAAAAAGTGCTTTTTGAAGTTGATCATAGATTCATTCACTCATTATTGAAATTTTCACAATTTCAGCATCTTCACAGGCAATTTTGTCCACACTTAGCTTTATTTTCATAATGTCTCTCTTACAGGTTTACCATTAGTTTTTACCTAGTCTCCTGGGTATTTGCAGTCAAAATGGTACTTCATGTAGAACAGTTTTAAGTGCTGCTTTGTCTTCTGGTCATGGTTTAGGTATTGCAAATGGAAAAGAATACTTATTTCTGACATAGTAACAACATTATAGTGAATCATGAGTAACTTTAGCCATTTCATTACACTAATATCTTTTTATTCCTGTTACCAACAAATTATCTTACAGAGCTGAGGAGAAACCCCATACAGCAAGTGGGTTTTAAATAATATCCATTCATTCCTCGAGTACAATTTTTTTTCTTTTCTCAGCTGTTGCAAGACATCTTTATTCAACTCAGAGAAAGGCCCTTAATTCTAGAGACAGTGAGAATAGGCATTAATTTACTAGTAACTTACCACCAAGTCTGGCATCCTGAATTAACCATTTAACTATGATTTCGTCTTACATCATTTTATTCATCCCTTCTTCAGATGATTTTAGTCAACCTCTCATGACTCGGCTGAAGAGTGTCCACTATGCTGAAATAATTTTCAATTTGTACAGGTAGTTAGAAGAATCAAATTATATCCAGACTTTCATATGGAAGCACCTGTAAATTGTGTGTGAGTGTGTGTGTTTACTGGGTTGACTGCCGAAATGTTGAAGGCCTAAAGAATACTGGGGTGAGGTTAGTCACTGACCTGATAAATAGGATTATATATGAGTGTTTTGTCCCAGATGATTGGCTGAGGAGTGTAATTGTAAACGTGTACAAAGGAAAGGGTGATGCCCTGGAAAGGGGAAATTACAGAGGTATAAAGCTCTTAGATCAGATAATGAAAGTAATGGAGAGAGTTCTAGAAGGTATGATTAGAGAAAGAGTGAACATCGATGAGATGCAGTTTGGGTTTATGCCAGGCAGGGGAACCACTGATGCCATATTCATTGTTCGACAGCTTCAGGAAAAATATATTGGAAAGAAAAGGGAATTGTATTTTGTTTTTGTTGATTTGGAAAAGGCCTTTGACAGAGTCCCTAGAGAGGTGGTGAAGTGGGCAATGATAAAGCTAGGGTTGGAAGAATGGCTGGTTAGGGTGGTTATGGCCATGTACAGTCACTCATAAAAGTAAAGACCCTCCCTGAGCGATAGGCCTTGTAACTGGCGGCTGTCGGTTTTGGTAACAGTGCACCTGACGTCAGGGATAGGGAACGTGAGGAGTGGTGTTTGTGGGGGTGAGCTGATCTGCACGAAACACTGTTTCACTCCATATTTTGAATCAGTCACACCCGTATTAGGAGGGACCAATAAGATTACACCTGTGCATAAAAAATATCGCCACCCTTAATACTACAAGGTCATTTGTAATGTGGCTGTAGAAGCACGAAACATAAATGCATTAATTTAATAATATGGTTTAGATACAGTAGTTTAAGAATACAGTAACATTAAGAACAACACCCATAAGTAATGTTTTAATTTTGCCTTTTGTTAACAGTGAAAGGGATACGTATAAGTTGAGCAAAATTACATAATATTTTGCTTTCCCAAATACATATATATAACTATATATATATAACAATGTATATATATATATATATATATATAATCAATACAAGTAGTTACACACAAATATATGAAATCGGCATCACTGTATACAGTAATTTCTTCATGTGGGGAGGCGGTGGCTGAATCGGTAGAGAAGCGGCCTGCAGTCCTGATGGACCAGGATCGAATCCCGGCTGGGGCAGGGAGCAGTTTAAGGATTTGAATTTCATAAAAGCAGACTTTCCTACCAGATGACCCGCCGACATGTCGTAAAAGTACCCCCGCTAATACCAGTAAACCAGTCCTGTATGAGATAGCCCTAGCATGTATTCAATATGGACGATGGGTCTTAGTGCCGAAGTGGTGACATGTGGAGGTGTAGGAGGACTACTGGGCCTAGGGATAGGATACTGCCCCAAAGAATAGGCCATGAAACCTTTTCCCAGAGTCGGACACTTAAAGAAAAAAAATAAGAAATATAATTTACTATCATCTGTCAATGATCCCATGCCTAAATTATACCTACATACACTTATGTGACAATATAGAGGGGGGGGGAGTGTCTGTGAAAAATCTACGTTTGATATTACCTGTTAACCAAGCGATTAATACTTTCCTCAGTAACTATTTGCGGCGATGATTGCAATTAGTCTGTCTGGAACGGAGTCTACTAGACGTTGAGTGTAGACGGGGATGTCTGATATGCTCCCACTCAGCTACCGCGTGGCTCGGAAAAGAAGTGATTATTCATTTTCGTTTGGTAAGATATTCACTATAGCCTTGACCGCTTATTTTGTGGTTATGCACTATGATGAAATATTTATATGACGCATAACAGCCGATATCTAAAACACTTGAGCTTTATATCAGACGTGAATGTCATAAACAACACTGTGCGTTCCAGTCCTCCCCTCCCTATTCGGTGGAAGGGAGAGTTTTAAGTGATATCAACTAATTAAGGAATCGATTAAATTTAGGTTTTACCGAATATCTGATATGGCCACATAACTCATGCATGTGTGCTCGTCTGTGCATTGGCAGTAACGGGGCTCATCGGCAATACCGGATCAGAGAGAGAGAGAGAGAGAGAGAGAGAGAGAGAGAGATTTACGAAGGTGTAGGGCATTCATTAACTGGCGAGTTCTTTTGTTCCGGAATGAATATGAGGGTAATCTAAATTTTGTGTTAAGAATAACAAAACAAGTGACTCAAAAAGTGGACTGAAGCAGTATTCGGAGCAGATTAGCACCGCCCTTCCCCTCCAATGCCCCTCCTCACCCCCAGTTTCCCTGACGTCAGATGCACTGTTACCAACACTGAAAGTCGCGAGTTATATTGTCTCTCACACAGGGGGGGGTCTTTTCTTTTATGAGTGACTGTACATGGGTGCTCGCACCCAGGTAAGAGTGAATGGAGCTTTGAGTGATGAGTTTTCTGTGAATGTTGGTGTGCATCAGGGGTCAGTTTTGAGTCCCTTGTTGTTTATCATGGTGCTTGAAGCCCTCTCAAGTGACTTCAGAGATGGACTCCCATGGGAGATGTTGTATGCTGATGATTTGGTGTTGATTGCTGAGAATGAAAAGGAGGCGGAGGAAAGATTTAAGAAGTGGAGAGATGGTATGGGGTACAAGGGCTTAAGGGTAAATGCAGATAAAACAAAAGTGATGATATCTAGGGTTGGTGGCGGTACAATCAGAGGAGAGGGAGAGTGGCCATGTGCAGTTTGCCACAAGGGTGTGGGAAGTAATTCCATCTTGTGTAGTGTTTGTGATAAGTGGGTGCACAAGAGATGTAGTGGTATTAGAGGTAGACTGTGAGATGATGCTGATTTCATGTGTGCGGCGTGTTGGGGAGAGCAGGTGGAGATTGTTAGGCGTGAGAGGGTTGAACTTGCAGGTGAGTCTCTTGAGTGTGTGGAGGAGTTTCATTATTTGGGAGACATGATATGTGCCGGAGGTGGGGCTGGAGTTAGCTCGGTTGCTAGGGTGAGAAGTGGTTGGAGGAAGTTCAGGGAGCTGTTGCCTCTGCTGACATTGAGAGGACTCTCCTTACGTGCTAAGGGGTCTTTGTATGCAGCATGTGTTAGGAGTGTGATGCTGTAGGGTAGTGAGACCTGGGCAGTAAAGGAAGAGGATATTCGCAGGTTTAAACATACAGAAATGACAATGATTAGGTGGATGTGCAGTGCGTCCCTGCGTGCAAGGCCTGGGGGGGCTGGGTTTACAATGGAAGAGTTGAGAGGTAGGATGGAACTGGAGTGTATTGGTGTTGTGATGATGAGAGGTAGGCTGAGGTGGTTTGGACATGTGGAGAGGATGGGGGATGATAATTGGGTACAGAGGGTGAGAGGTGTTAATATTGGGGGAGGAATTGGGAGGGGTAGACCGAGAAAGACATGGGACGAGGTCATTAAGTGTGACTTAAGGGTTAAGGGACTGAACAGGGAGGCTGCCAGGGATCGAGCAGCGTGGAGAGCCGCCATTAGGTGACCAAGGCCGACGCATGCAAGCATGTTGGAGCCTTCAAAAATGAAACGAAACGAATCCCTGGTTACTTACAAACAGAATATAACTCACAAGTAATCTACTGTACTATGCCCCTACTGTAATGTAGGCCCATACAGGACAACACACTTATTCACCTCATACACCTCACTGTCATTATCTAGACAATCTTTCAACATGTGCACAACAAACGATCTCTGGGAAGATTTGGCTGAAGTGACTGGTTTCCTGTAGTCCATCAGATTCGTGGCCAGATGAGTCTCAGATTGCAATTCCAATAGAACTATTTTTATATCTTCTGTACCCATAGTTTTATTTTTGCCTTCTCCAGATAACTTTATTAATTGTATCTGACTACCTCAGTGTGAGAAGTTTCCATAAGTTGAATAACATTGTCACTATAACCAGAAGAAAATATAAATGACCTCCACCTGTCATTTACAAGCACCTCTCTTGTAGATTACAGTAGACCCTCTGTGTGCATAGCTACCCAGAAAAAGTACCCCTCATGCAGAATCTGAGCAATTATTAGGGGGTTTTATTAGGGTTTTTTTTCAAGAATTCTCCCCCAGTATCCCTGCTTGTCGTAAGAGGCGACTAAAAGGGTTGGTGGTGGGTTAGTGCCCCACCCCGTAAAAACAACTAACTAAAAATACAAACAGGAAGCCTCGGACCAGGACTGACCAAAAGTTGACGAAAAAGGAACGGACAGAGGACGAGATAAAGATTGCGACTTGGAATGTAAGGGGTATGAATGATGAGGTGAAAGAGAGAGAGATTGTACAGGTGGTTGAGAGTGTGAAAGTGGATATATGTGGAATAACTGAAACTAAATGCAGAGGTGAGAGTGTGAGAGAATGGGAATATGGATGGGGTATATGCGCGGGAGTGGGTGAGAATGAGAGGGCGAAAGAGGGAGTATGTATTGTTGTGAGCAACAGGTGGAAGGAGAATGTAAGAGTGTATGGATCAGTTGGGTCAAGGATTGTGTGGGTAAGAGTGAAAGTTGGACTGCAAATGGGGGCAATTGTGTGTGTGTATGCGTCAACGCAAGATCGTGTAAGTAGAGTGAAAGAAGAGTTTTGGACAAATGTGGAAGCCTGCTTGGAAAAGTTTGAAAGGAATGAGAGAGTGTTTCTGAATGGAGATATGAATGGAAAAGTAGGGAATGAGAAGGTGGATGGAGTGGTTGGTGAGTGGGGTGTGCCTGCAGTGATGGATGAGAATGGCAGTGCCTTAGTGGACATTTGTGCTGGGAGGGGGTTGGTGGTAGCTAATACCTTCTTCAGGCACAAAATGATCCATAGGTATACATGGCGAGTGGTGAGAAGAGAGGACAGTGGAATGAATGAATGGAAGGCAATGATTGACTATGTGTGTGTGGATGAAAGGATGAGAAGATGTGTAATGGATGCAAGAGTATATAGAGGATGGGGGAGTGGACTTTCTGACCACCACTTGGTGGTGGCCAGAATCAGAGTCCAAACAAGATGGAGGAAGAGAAGAAGGGAAGGACAGGAGGAAATATTTGTTACAAGGAGGGTAGAAAAGTTACAAGAGGATGGAATAAAGGCTGAATATAAAAGGGAAGTGGAGGAGCGATTAGGTAAATATGGATTGGAGCAGTTGGGGGACGTGGAAGGTGTGTGCAAGGTATTCACAGAAGAAATCTGTGCAGCATGTGAGGCGGTGTGTGGGGTGAAGAGAAGACGAAAGGGGGTTCAGGGAACAGCATGGTGGATGGAAGAGGTGAGAGAGGCCGTGGCACAAAAGAAGAAAGCATATCATGAGTGGATGAGGAACAGGGGCGACGAAGAAGCTGAGAGACGGACGAGAGAGTTATATGTAGTGAGGAGGAGAGGTGAAAAGATTAGTAAGAGAGAGTAAGAAGAGAGTGGATGTGGAATTTGGAAGGAATTTGAGTGTAAAGTGGAGGGAATGTAAGAAAATGTTCTGGAAGGAGGTAAAGAGAGCTAGACAGGGTGCCAACGAAGTCAGTGGGGGTGTGAAAGATAAAAATGGTAGATTACTAGTGGAGAAGGAAGAAAAAGTAAACAGATGGAGAGAACACTTTAATGAATTGTTGAACATAGAGAATGAACATAATGCAAGTATAAGTGGCTGGGGAATGGCAGAGAGAAGGAGGGTTGTGAGAAGAGAGGAAGAAATCACCAGGATGAAAGTTGTGGAAGCAATGAAGAAAGTTAAAATGGGGAAAGCCCCAGGAATTGATGGAGTCTGTGGTGAAATGCTGAAGCATGGGGGAGAGATAGTAATAGAATGGATGTGGAAGGTGTGCAGATTGGCTTGGGAGGAAGGTAGAGTCCCGGAGGATTGGAAGTCAGTATAATTATTCCTCTGTACAAAGGAAAAGGGGAAAAAGCAGTGTGTGGTAATCACAGGGGCATTTGCCTTCTCAGTGTAATAGGAAAAGTATATGGTAGGATACTTATTGACAGAGTTAGGGAAAGTACTGAGGAATTAGTTGGAGAAGAACAAGGAGGTTTTAGGAAGGGAAGAGGTTGTGTAGACCAGATATTCATTCTTAGATCCTTAGTGGAAAAGTTTCTAGAGAAGGGCAAGAAGTTGTATGCAGCCTTTATGGATCTGGAGAAAGCTTATGACAGGGTGGATAGACAAGGTTTGTGGAAGGCACTAAGAATATATGGAGTGGATGGGAAGTTGTTGAAGGCTGTGAAGAGTATGTATAAGGGTGCTAAGGCTGCAGTGCGTGTGGATGGCAAACTGAGTGAATCTTTCCATTTGAAGGTTGGATTGAAACAAGGATGTGTCATGTCTCCATGGTTGTTCAATCTCTGTATGGTTGTGGTTATAAAAGAGATACAAGGTCGGGCAGTGGATGTTGGAGCGGCCCTAGTGAGAGAGGGCAGTGTTTGGAAACTCCCTGTACTGTTCTTTGCAGATGATACTGTGTTGTTGAGCGAAGATGAATGGGAGCTGCAAGGCTTGGTAGATGAGTTTGGGAGAGTGTGTAAGAAACGGAATCTAAAGGTGAATGTAGGGAAGAGTAAAGTGATGGTCTTCGAGAGAAGTGAAGCCAGTGAATGTACAGTGAGATTGGATGGGAAGGGTATGGAGAATGTGAGTGAATTTAAGTACTTGGGCAGTGTGATGAGTAAGGATGGTAGTCTGGAGGGTGAAGTGCTCGAAAGGGTGCAGCAGGGAAGGAAGGTTGCTGGTTCGTTAAAAGCAGTGATGAGAAACAGGGAGGTGAGTATGGAAGTGAAAATGTTGTTACATAACAGTATTGTGATACCAACTCTGACATATGGACCCTGTTGGAAGGACAGAAGTCAAGAGTGAGAGCAGTGGAAATGAGTTATTTGAGAGGAGCATGTGGAGTCACATGGAGAGACAGACTAACAAATGAGGAAGTGAAGGAGCATTGTGGTGTGGTTGAGGATGTGATGGGAAGCGTTAGGAGAAGCACGTTAAGGTGGTTTTGGCATGTGGAGAGGATGGAGAGTGAAAGACTGACGAGGAGAGTGTATGTGAGTGAGGTGGAAGGGGCGAGAGGGAGGGGGAGGTCGAGGATGAGATGGAGGGATGGAGTGGAGAGGTATACGAGAGAGGGGGATGTGAGTTGGAAGCGTGGTAGTGAAATGGCAGGGGACAGAGTGACATGGAGGCGATTTGTTTGTGGCCACCCCATGCGGGATTAAGGCGTCTGGCAATAGATAGATAGATAATCAGGAAGAAACAGTTCCAATTTTCTCAAAAGCTTGTGTTTTGTCCCTCTTAAGAGTTTTTTAGTTTTTCTCTGATGCATATATGATGTGTGATATGTGTAGACATTGATTATCAGTAGGTTTAATAAAGTGGTATTAAGTGGTATGGGAAGGCAGAGATGGTGGGTAAGGAGTCAGCATTATGGAAGCAGTGATCAGCATTTGGGAGAACACGTTGATTTTATATGACTACACTCACATATTGCTCAATTTTTGTCACTTTTAAGCTCAAATATGTAAATCATTCAGAATTGTAATCTATATGTAATTTTTAGGATAATTATCAGACACTTTGGCTGTGTGTAGTGGCTACTTTACATCAGAGTTCCCACCCAATGATCAGCTCTTGTAAGGACTCACTGAGTATTTTGTTAGTATTTACACATATCACTAAGTTTTTGTCACTTTATAGTTCAGTAGGTATTAATTTTTGTTCAGTAGAACAATAATGCGTAGGTCACTTTTAGGATGATTAGGGCACTTTTTGATTCAAGATGATACACCCTCTGTGTGTCTAAATATCTATCTATAGCCAGATGCCATAATCCTCTGAGGGGTGGTTGTTTGACTTTGAGTTACCTGTTTAATGGGAAGAGCCACTAACCCATCATTATCCCACTTGTTGACATGTAGGGAACACATTTGGGTTGGTTATCTGATTACCACCAAGCATTTGTAAATGGCTTCCTGGGTTACAGGACACCATTAGGCTTGTCAGTCAATGCTGAGTCACCTGAAGAGGAAGGAAGAGTAATGAAAATTGACAGAAAGATAAGGGAAATGGGAAGAGAGGATATCAGACACAGGAAAAAAAAAAAAGATATATGTGAAGGAAGAATTAGGCAGCACTACGTCAAGTGAGTGGATGATGGTCGCCACCACCCACAACTACGGTGATTATTTCCTGCCCAGATACTGCCTGGTAATTAGCTGTTGGCAGGATTCATTGATCACTTACATCACTCAATTTTTGTCAGGTTGGAGCTCAGTAAAATAATTATAGTTCATAATCATGTTTAAGATAATTATGGCACAGTTTGAATGGGGTGATGCAATATATTTTTGTATGGTGGAGGTGATGGTTGTTTCATGCTCAGCTCTCACTCAATAATGCAGGTGCTATGTCACTGTGCAGATGTTTTGAATTTCTGAACATAATTTTTCACCTCTGGTACTTTGCAAGCAGTACAGGTGATCTTGCAAGGGACTACCCAGGCATAGATTTGCCTCTCAATGTCAGTTGAAAATGTTTGACTCAGACCTATGTTCATGTATAATGGAAGGTCTGTTAGTGACCTCTTTGTATACATAGGCTCTGTATGCACAGATTCTGAGTGCATGGTGGCCAAAACATATACCAGAGCCATCACTAATGAGAAAAAAGTTTGCCAAGTGCACTGTTCTGTATTGGGAAAAGTAACTGATGTTGCAAACCACTTATTTATGGTTTATTCCTCTTTAATCCCCTCAGTCCAGTGATAGATTTTTGTTTAATTATTCTTACCACCAGAGAGTTTTGTTTATATTAAGGACCTGTATTAGTAAAGGGGTTTTGGACGGCTACTGGTAACCCTTCCACATCAATAAGTCTCTCCTAAGCTGAAGAAAATCTTCTGAAGGTAAGAAGAGTATACAGTGGACCCTCCATTTATGCAGCTAATGTGGGGAGGAAAAATAGCAGCGCAAATGGAAACACATAAAGCATATCATAAGACCTATAGACATTTGGTGAACTGGGGGCACCTCTTTCCAGAATTTTTCCAGTCCCCATTTTGACTCTTGAAAAATTTTTGCTCACCAAATACATTGCATATAAACACACTGATCGTCATTAGACATAAGAAATAGTGCATGAGCATGAATGTAATGGTAATGAGTGACCACTAAGTGAATTTTTAAACTCAGAGACTATAAATTATGAAGTGATGATGGTTTTGTGTGTGGGGGGGGGTATCCATGGCTGAGGGGCTAGAGCAGGGGGACTGAGCAGAGGCTTTAACTCCTTGAGGTTACGTTAGGTTAGATTAACCTCATCTTCTTTATTGTATATCACATTACGCTATTGTCCACGGGCACGTCAGCTTCATGCTGATCACATACTTGGGCATTATCTGTTCAGATTTTAACAGCACATGATTCATAACATAAAATCTTGAATCTACATCTTTACCTCCAGTGAGGTGGACAGCTTGGATGAGGTTGTCTTTGCACTTCTTCACTGTTCTCCCAGTTGATTTATTCAACTTCATCACATTTACAGTGTCTGCTACATGCTCATTGCTCAGGTTTCTTATCCAGACTTAGCAGTGCTCATCTACCCT
The DNA here is from genome assembly GCA_018397915.1 of Birgus latro. Lineage (NCBI taxonomy): Eukaryota > Metazoa > Arthropoda > Malacostraca > Decapoda > Coenobitidae > Birgus > Birgus latro. The sequence continues at coordinate 3,965 of JAGKTI010001480.1, read as the reverse complement.
TTCCACCTAGTTGAGGGGATTTTGGGTCTGTGGTTGGGATATTGTCACCATGTTTACACTTTATTTCCAATACAGTGGCTGGATTACATGGGATTTTGATACGAATTAAAGTCAAGGACACAGAACAGTGGCTTGGAAGAGGGTGAAGGATGTGGGGTGAGCATGGTGAGCATGTGCCACAGGCATGACGTTGGCAGCACATGACCACCAGATCACTGCATGGGTATTTTGAATGTCAGGGGCAAAAATGGAAATCATCATTCATCATCCAATCCTACATTGCCCCATGATGAGCCTAGGAGCCTGGAGCTAGGCAAGTTGGTCTTGACATTTAAGATAAAAATAACCAGCCTCACTCATCCCTGAGTGGCATTATGTGAGCAATAAACCCCAACCACCCCTTCAATATAAACCTTCACTGGCTCAATCTGATTGGAGTGCCATAATTACCTTACCCACTACACCACCAGGTGCCAAAATTTGGTTATAAGGTTACCACCCAGCATAGTAAATGGTTTCCTAGTGTACAGGAAACCATTTGGCTTGTCACTTACTGTAGAGTCACCCACAAGCAGAAGGAAGAGGAAAGAATGAAACCGCCCAGCTTTTTCCCCAGCATAGACGTGATTTTTAATTGCAGAAACAGGTGTAAGGCTTATATTGCCTTGCAAAAGTGAATTGAGGAAACAGAGACTGCATAAACAAAGGGCTAGGGTCTAATGAAAAATATGTCACCAGACTGAATGGGTTGATGTCAATGTCATATATTTTTCTTTACCTCAATACATTAGGCTATGCCCCTAAGAAGCATGGTTGTAGTACATATTTCCCATTATTTATTGCTTTAAGCCTCCTTAATGCCACTAACTTATGTCAGCTTTACTTTATACAGTAGACATTGCCTTTTAGAAGTATATCTATAGTACCTTTTTCCCCTACTTGTTTAATGCTTTAATCCCTTTTCATGTTCTTATCATAATGTTACTTCTGTACAGGACACTGTGCAATCTGGAAGCATAACTTTGATCTAGTTGTCAGCTTAGAGGGTGTTTAGTAGACAAGATGACATTCGGCCAGAGAGTTAGTTAATACTTTAGGTTTACATAATGGATTCTAGGTCTTTGAGTGCATGGAGCCCTAGATTAGTATTTTATCTATGTGTATGAAGGAGGTCAGTATATTTTATTCCTTTTCCACTGTGTCCCACAGGTGGTGTGTTGTTCTCACTGGAGGAAGGTGCAAGCTTTTGGAACCAGGCGCTGACATGGCGAGTCTTCTTTGCTGCCATGATGTCCACTTTCACTCTCAATCTTGTCCTGTCAGCTTACAATGGTGTCCCAGGTTAGTTGTTTTGCTTGTCTTTGTAGATATATAATGCTTCAGGGGTGTGCTCTAAAATTTCATAATTTTTCTACACAAATGACACTAGAAATTACTGGCCAGTTCTATAAGTACTATCATTAACAAAAGTTAACTGACAGTCCCTTGCCAGCACTGCATTCTATTTTTCATATATCTGATTCCTCCTCTGCCATCTGAGTATCATTCCTTTTTACACTATGTTGTTTTGTGTTTCATGTTTCTGTCACATGAAAATATTTCCTATAACTTCTGCCATTGCCAGAATGAGCAGGGGAGTGTCTTCCAATTTTTTATTGTTATAGTACCATTGGAGCTTAAATGGCAAATTTTCTCTAGTTTACTAAGGACTTGAAAGCAAAAATAATCATAAGTGTTAAATTATAAAGAAGATGCACTGTTTAGTCATAAAATTTGGTATCATTACTCTTGCCATTAGGGTTTTTAAAAGCACCAGTCAGTCATTTCATGATTGCATTGACGATAGTTATTTTTTATACTTGTCCGACATTGGTAATATTGACATGGACACCATACAGAAAGACAGTATGAAAAGAAGAGTGTTTGACGATGAGGTAATGTTGCAAGGGTATGTCTTACAGATATGTTTAATTATTTATGGAGGAAGAGTAAGAGAAATATGTAGTGACAGTGTAAGCTGAAGATTCCTTTCACTGAGAGATCACAAGATGGAACAAATGTATGTATTCTAGTGACTGCCTTTGCTTACATCTGACACAGGGGAGCAGCTTCACCATACACATTCAAGTCTTGTTTTACTCATCCTGAAAGGCATTCGATCAGTAGGACCGAGGAATACCATTTTCTGTAATTGGGAAAGTAGCATGCCTCCACCCAACACTTCACACATGGGTATAGCTTCAGTAGGATTAATAATAGGATTAATAAAGTAAATCCAAACATTGTTATTTGCTCTTGATTTGGCAGGGATGCTGGCTTACAATGGGCTACTCAACTTTGGCAAATTTGATGATCTGACATATGAGATCTGGGAGTTCCTACCCTACTTAGTGATGGGGATCATCGGAGGGCTACTGGGGGCTCTGTACAACCACATCAACCACAGACTAACAGCATTTAGGATGAAGTGAGTTCTTGAACCACAGTATGTTATAATTGCCCAGAATTCCCCACCATCATCGCCCAAAATGATACAACAGTTGATACAATAAATCTCTTTTTGAACATATTATAGTGGAGTCTTCTAAATCCCAGCTTTGTGAAACTGAGCTCACGCTGTGTTTTGAGAATCCCTTGAATTCAAAATAATCTCATGGGGAAAAGTTGCCCCCCTTACCCCCAAAACTACATCAAACTGGTCACCAGCAAACACTAAAAGATATTAGTAAGGCATATTTAATGGGAATGAACAGTATTTTAAGATTCTTACCTGACTGTGACTGACATTGCTTGAATGGATGAAGGAGGGGGGAGGGGTTCCAAGGCATGAGGCGGACTGTGGCCTCTCGGCATGAGGCAAATGTGCTACCACCTCATGTTGACACCAGTGTGCTCCTTCCTTTTTATCAGCCTCCCACAGGAACCCCCTCAAAGTCCTGTAGAGACAACGGAAGTGGTGTTATCGCCCTCAGTTACCTCCGTGTCATCGTAAGAGTCATCGATTCGTTGTTTAGATTCTTTACCAGTTGTGCATGGCTTTTCCATATTTTCTGGTGAAATGAGTCTTTCACAGGTTACTTGCTATTATTCCTGGATTACCACAGTTTGGTTTTACACCTGGTATCCCCGAAGGGCTATGGCGTTGCCCCTGGATAGAGGACTTTTGGATTGGAGAGTGTAGCATTTTATGACCGGATGCCCTTCCTGATGTCTACCATTGACCCTAGGGTGGATTCAATCCTCCGACCCTAAGGCCAGAGCGGAGTGCTCTAACCCACTGAGCCACTGAGTTACTGGTCCTTTTTATAAACTTACATCCGGAAGCTATAAATTAGGATTTAGAATGCGTGATACACTGGCATGTCCAGTCGGAGCAGTGGTTGGTAAACAATGTGGGAAGTTGGAGAGATTGTCAGTAAATTGCCCGCTTCCTTAAATACCCCAAAATAGGCATACAGGCCTACCCTGATATCCGGCAGTGTTGCGTATCGGTGGGAGTGTTCGGTCAGTGGGTATGTCAGATATTGAAGCAATTTTCCTCATAAAATACTGAAGAAAATCCAGACATACATTCCAGGCCCAAACCCAAACTCTTATATACCTTACTCAATCAATAGAGACTGACACAGAAGCACCATAGGTAATGTTATTGTCCTCATAAACAATACTGTTGCTGAAAATGAGACAACAAACATCACATGCAGGAAGGGAAGGTGGTGGGAAGTTCAGTGCTGAGATGCTCCAGGACAACTGACAGCTAGCCAGGCAGCTGACAGCACACCAAGTGGGGATGGGGGAGGGCAGGGGGGACAGGGAGGTAGTCAAGCAGGGTGGCGGAGGGAGACAAGTGGGGGTGGGGGAGGGTGGCAGGATGAGGAGGGAGACAAGCAGGAGGATAGGGAGGTAGACAAGAAACTCAAACTGTCCTACTACCCCCTCCCCAGTCTCTCTCTCTCTCTCTCTCT
>JAGKTI010001479.1:20228-78113 GCA_018397915.1 Birgus latro | reverse complement strand
AAAAAAAAAAAAAAAAAAAAAAATGTGCGCGTGTGAATTAGTGTTAAGTGATCATGATTAAAGTTCAGTACTATTATTACTAAAAGTGTTACACTGCAGTCTATTACAGTGCTTACATTTAAGTTTAGTTCTTAATGTATAGTGAAATAAATACTGGGTACTGTTTAGAATTTACATTGAAGTGTGAACTCAACCACCTCCATCTCCAAAACAAAACAAACTGCCAACGAATCTACTGCCTCTAATGAAAGGCAAATTATGTGCACTGAATTCTTTCTTTTTTGTCTTTATTAATTTATACACTGTATATGCTCCTTTACTTTAGTGTTAAAAAGACAAGTAATAAGTACTGTTTTTGCAATTTGGGGGGTGAAAATCCATCTTCAACACACGCTGCCGATGGTCTGTACTGCCTCTGTGAATGATTTTCTACCAATTAACCACTTCAGTACTGTGACGTCTATTTCTACTTTATTTACGCTTCCTCCAGCTGATTTTGTGGCACTCAGGACTGGACTTACGTTCTGAAGGGGCTAACGAAGGCTGTACCGATCCCGTGCACTTCCACAGATCCACACTGACTAAAATTGTCTGGTGGTAGCAAGAACAAAATGAAAATACACTCAGCACTGAAGGGGTTAAAGGTATATTAAATGCACTAAATTGTTTTTTGTCATAACTTATTTATTTACAGGCCATATGCTCCTTTAATTTAGTGTTGAAAGGACAAGTAATAGGTATTGTCTCAGCAATTTTGGGGGGTGAAAATTCGGTAAGACGCAAAATTCGGTAATTCGAACTAGGGTAGAGCCCCATACAGTTCGACTTGTGAAGGGTTTACTGTATATCTGGAAGCACTATTATTAAATAAAGAAAACACTGACACATGCCAAGCAAGTTTTTTGGATATTAATATCAAAACAGAAAAGTTATATCAACAAAACTCTATGATATGAGATGATTATAATTTTGAAATTGTATCATACCCAAATTTGTCAGGAAACATACCTAGAGTTCCAGCATACGGTGTATACATGTCTCAATTGCTACGGGTAGCAAAGGTAAGTACATATTTGGAAAATTTTGCTACAAGAATCCAACAGATCACAAGAAAATTCCTCAGTCAAGGATTTTTTACAACAGAATTACGTAAAACATTAAAGAAAACATATCATCGCCACTATAACTCTTTGAAACACCTGAAAGGAGAAATACACAGTCTTACTTGAGAAATATTTGATACTGCTACGGATACAATAGTATCCCAGGGTCGTCAACGGGCAGAGAGTGCTCACGGGATCCCCCCTGGCTCTGTAGCAGATTAGGACTGACTACAACAAAAATCAATTATCTATCTATCTATCTATTGCCAGACGCCTCAATCCCGAACGGGGTGGCCACAAACAAATCGCCTCCATGTCACTCTGTCCCCTGCCATTTCTTTACCACACTCCCAACTCACACCCCCCTCTCTCATATACCTCTCCACTCCATCCCACCATCTCATCCTCGGCCTCCCCCTCCCTCTCGCCCCCTCCACCTCACTCACATACACTCTCCTAGTCAATCATTCACTCTCCATCCTCTCCACATGCCCAAACCACCTTAACGTGTTTCTCCTAACGCTTCCCATCACGTCCTCAACCACACCACAACGCTCCTTCACTTCCTCATTTGTTTAGTCTGTCTCTCCATGTGACTCCACATGCTCCTCTCAAATAACTCATTTCCACTGCTCTCACTCTTGACTTCTGTCCTTCCAACAGGGTCCAAGCTTCACTTCCATATGTCAGAGTTGGTATCACAATACTGTCATGTAACAACTTTTTCACTTCCATGCTCACATCCCTGTTTCTTATCACTGCTTTCAACAAACCAGCAACCTTCCTTCCCTGCTGTACCCTTTCGAGCACTTCACCCTCCAGACTACCATCCTTACTCATCACACTGCCCAAGTACTTAAATTCACTCACATTCTCCATTTCCTTCCCATCCAATCTCACTGTACACTCACTGGATGCTAAACAACTGACCATAACAACAACAAACTATTCCTCTCAACTACAATGACCAGTTACACCTACCAATTTAGACTCAACTAGATGCAACTTAATTGACATTGACAACAACAAACCAATTCTACCAAATTGAACTCCACTGGCATGTTATTTTGTCCTATCTTTTCAGTGTGTGTGTGTGTGGGGGGGGGGTAGGGGAGTGTCATTTATGGTGGTGTGGTACGGGAGTGTCATTTATGGTGGTGTGGTAAGGAAGTGTCACTTATGGTGGTGTGGTAGGGGAGTGTCATTTATGGTGGTGTGGCAGGGGAGTGTCATTTATGGTGGTGTGGTAGGGGAGTGTCATTTATGGTGAGGTGTGGAATGTGACTGTGTTCTGCTGTGCAGTTTGTGAGAAGGATCACTGTAGAATTGGCTGGGGCTATTTTGAGTCAGTTTGTGGTGAACCGTTCGTGTAGTGTGTTGAGGTAAGGTTGGAGGATGTGTGCAGGTGTTTGCATTTTGATGTGTACATGTAAGTGTTATGTCATCTGCATTGGAAGCTATGTGTATCTGTGGTGTGTGGGTATGATGTGCGTGTACAGGTTAAAGAGTGTAAGGGACAAAACAGATCCTTGGTGGATGGCATTTGTGAAGTTTCTAATGTTTGAAGACTGATCGGGAAATGTTACATGCATGCATCTACCTGCTAAGTAGTTTGCCAGCCATCTTTTTGTGTTATTGTGATTGTTTGTGTTGAATATTTTGTTTGTGAGGTTGTGGGAGGGGATGGCATCAAAAGTTTTACTAATGTCTAGTGTGACAAAGAGTGTTCTGTGTGGTGGTCTAGCTAACAGCATGGAGCCCAAACCACTGCAAATCCCTGGGAGTGGCTTCGGTCACCCAGGCAGGTACCACATCCCTTGGATGCTGTAAACTCTTCTGGTGGTGTTGGCAGCACTGCTGGGCATGCATTCTTCTGGGATCCCTTGTTAGTATAGTAATAGACAAAAGCTTACCTACTGTAGTCCATGCTTACTTCATACTTAGGGCATACATTACTTTCCACCTTGATGCATCATATCAAAGAGAGTCAGCCAGAGAAAAAAATCAAGTCCCTCTCAGCTTAGGAATATTAGCCACCAAAGGAAAGTAAGATGATTATTCTATAAAATGGTTCAGATACTTTCTAAAACATATGCCTGGTTATATTCTTTAAGACTAAAAATACATTGACTATCCCACGAAAAGCAGTAAACCCCAAACATCGCTCATTAGACAACCAGGTATTATAAATATTCACCTGGTCATACTCTGAAGACCCTGGATACAAAGGCCAGCCCAGGAAGAGCTCAGCAATGACGCACCCCAGGGACCACATGTCGATAGCTTCAGAAAACGGAAGCCCTAGGACAATCTCAGGGGCTCGGTAGTAGCGTGACTGTAGGTAGGTGTTGCAAACAGCCTTGGAGACATGAGAGGCACTGCCAAAGTCTATCACCTTCACACGATATGGCTGTCTTACAGGGTCCACCAACATTATGTTCTCAGGCTTCAGGTCAGCATGGATGAGACCAAGTTGCTGTGAGTGGAAGAGAGACATGTAAATTAAATGGTACAGAACAAGGCAAAGAGATACAATTAAACATTTGCAGAGATACAATAACATTTAAATAGCATCATTCCTTAACCTATCCGCTCTCCATATGCATTCCTCAATAACCCCATTTCCACTGTTCTTACCTGACTTTCCATTTTCATGTCACATCAAAGTCACACACCTTTAGAATAATGTCAACACTAAAACTCCTTCTTCCAAGCCTCTCCCAGCTGCCACACTCAAATTTCTGTTTCATATCAAGGTCTTCATAATACCAGCCAGTTTCCCTTGCTACACATCTTTCTACTTCCTTTGCAGTACGAATGATCCTCCTTGATTAGTCAAACGAACCCTCCAGTGTGATTACTACCAGCCATCAACTTCACTGAAAGCAATTAGAGATCTTCGTCGTTCATGTTGCTGCAGCTCCACTATCAAATGAAGTGCAAACCTAATGGACTGCAGGGTTAAAATGTCTTTCTGTTGAGGGACATTTGTATAACTGGACAATTGAGCTGCATGGTTATAGCGTGCCACCGCATGAAAGTGTCCCTCTCCAGCACCAAAGGATTTTTGTCAAAAAAAAAATGAAGACTGCAGTTAATTTCTCATCTGTTCTCCTTATATGAACTTACTTTTAGTTTAAGAAGGGCTGTCAGGACCTGCTGAAGGATAGGTCTGATAAATTTGAGGGGCAGTGGAGAGAATTTGTTCTGCTTGAGGAAGTCGTAGAGATTCTGTTCGAGCATCTCAAAGACCAGGCAGGTGTGGTTCTTGTGTTGGAAACATTCAAATGCTCGCACAAAGTTATAGTCATCGGCACTCTCCTGGCTGAGTCGCGTGAGGATGCCAACCTATACAAAGAAAAACACCATTATGTTATTACCAGTCTATCTATTATGTATCTGTCAGTCTATCTATCTATGTAACACTCAAATGCTCGGACAGTTACAACTGTCAATGCTCTTTTGGTTCAGTTATGTGAAGATGCCAACCTACATCAAGAAAAACATTATTGGAACTGTGTATAACAGTAAAGTGCAATAACCATGTGTGTTACCTCAATCTGTCCCTGTTTGGTGTAGAATATGTGTCTTTTAATGATATTAAAGGCACAGAGTTAGAGTATGGGATTACATAATTTGGAATGGACTGGAAGGAAGAAAATGTTATTAAGTTACCACTGTCTCTCCCTGGCATGGGATGGGTGGTTTTTAGGGATCTTGATGCTAAGGGCGATGAAGAATGCATTGGTGTGTACAAGAACTGTGGCTAAGTGTAGCTGTAATTTGGAGTGGACTGTAGACATGAGACAAAAATGGGACAAGTGCATTACCTCAATCTGCCCCTGCCTAGCATAGGATGGGTGATTTTTAAGGATCTTGATGGCCACAATGTCATTGGTGCCCTTCTTCCAGCACTTGACCACCTGACCAAATGTGCCACGGCCAAGGAACTCCAGCACCTCATACTGGGCCGTTAGTGAGTACAGGACTTCATGCTGCACAAGCTGTAGGGGAAAAAAAAGAAAAGATCACCACCACCATCATCCTAACCTCTTTTCTCACCCAGAGATAAAGGAACAAAAGGAATAAAGTTCAAGGCATACCTTCTAAACTGTAATAACACACCACGAAAGTGGTGTATAATACCCAGCCTTCTAAACTGCAATAATAACCCACAAGAATAGAGATCAAGAGGTATAGTAAAAAGTCTCCTAAACTGCAATAATACCAAAAAGGACATAATCAATAATCCCCATCTACAGCAGACGACTTCCTCCCGTTGCCCTTGCTGGCACTGTTTTGGCTGCCACCCAGAGCCACCTTGCCTGTGTAGTGTCAGGTCCTTTCATACTGTGTCATAACCCACTTGACAATTACCATCTGCAGCAAATGAGTTCCCTCCATTGCCCTTTGTGGGCACTGTTCTGAACATCAGTGAGGTACACCTTGTTTGTGTTATGTCATACTGTTGTGTCATGTCCTACACCCACCTGATAATCTCCATCTGCAGCAGATGAGTTCCCCCCATTGCCCTTGGTGGCATTGTTTTGGCCGCCACCCAGGGCCACCTTGCCGTGGGCCACCGTCTTGGCTGCTGGGACTGGGGCTCCACCTGGGGCCCCCACCTTTCCGTTTTCTACACCTGAGCTGCCTCCACTGTGACCATTGTGGTCAAAGCACTTACGCTGAAACACAGCAACTCAATCTTTACACAAGAATAGAAAATGTTAACCGACAGAGCTCAAGAATGTCCTTCTCATTATTTTCTTGCAATTTCCTAATGAGTTTATTCAGCATGTTATACTCATTGAACTGGAGGGATTAAATACAGCCTCAATAAACACCTTTAATATGAGAAGTTTTAACTAAATTGAATAAAATTATTGGGCAGCAGGAAGAATAAGTTAAAAGGGACATCACTTCAAGTAGTTAACAAGATAGCTATATTGTACTGTACTCCATGCCAGCCAATTTATTTGTTGATTCACGTGTTCTCCCAACAGTAACCTCTAATTAGCTATGGTAATGACCAACATACTAATAAAATCATCTGAATTTTATGTTTATATATAAATTTCACACTGACCTGACAGTGGCTTGAGGTGTGGCTCTACAGCTAAGCTGGCTAGCAATGAGTTTAATAATCTACCTGGCTATGGATGTTACTATTCAAGGACAAGTGCTAAAACTGTGCTAACAGTCTGAAAGGGCATCAATACTAAAACATTATATGTGAATGAGCTTAACTAAGACTTTGATTAGCTAAATTCTGTCATGGTTACTCTATTCCTGGTACCACTGGTATACTGTAAAGAACTGCTGATGATACCTTATCTAGAAATGTGGATCTTGAAGTGTTCTGAGTGTATCTACTGATGTACTGTAAATAACTTGGTGCAGTACCTTTTGTGGAGCACTTACATGGATGTAAGAGTTACATACCAAGAAATATGGAATATTAATATTAGTGTTACTACTGATGAACTGGAAACAACTTGACTGCATACCTTTAAGAATCATTTTTTATATCCATCCATCATCCAATCCTTTAAGAATAATTTTTTATATTCATCCATCATCCAATCCTATGTCGCCCCACAGAGAAGTGTAGGAGCCCAGGGCTAGGCAAGTTGGTCCTGACATTTAAGATGAGAGTGACCAGCCTCACTCGTCCGTGAGTAGAAATATGGATCTACAAGCATATAAGTGTTACTACTGGTGTACTGTAAATAACTTGACTGCATACCTTTGTGGAGCACTTTTGATATGGATCTAGGAGTTTGATAGTAGATGCACGCTGCTGCTGCTGCATGGGCTGGTGATGCTGATGCTGTTGGTGTTGGTAGCTGAGGCCAGACCCACCGACTATCAAAGTATATCATCATCAGCATCCTCCTCCTTATCATCATCATCATCATAATATCACTTTTTTGGAACAATCTCAACCTTTATGCAAAATCAAGATGTGAAGATCTGTGAGACTTGTTTTAATTTCACCATCAAAATCCTGATCTCCTCTTACACCCTGATATAAACCCAGAGTTCAAGACATGTGAAATCCCATCACTATTGTAAGCACACACACACACCTCTATAATTTGGGTGTGGAAAAATACGTGCCAAGAGTAAATGGAAATGAGAAGAGGAAAACAGATTGGTATAATAGCAAAAAGGAAAGGGATATGGCAAGGCACAGATGGAAAGAAGTAATAAGAGATCAAAGGAAGAATATAAAAGAACTAGAAATGAATATACATGAATACACAGAAAGGAAGAAAGGAACTTTGAAAAAGGTACAATTGACAAATATAAGGAAGAACCTAAAATGTTTTATTGGTCTGTTAATGGTAAATGGAAACAAGAGGAAAGAATCAACAAACTGCGAGGAGAAGGAGAGGTCTATAAAGATGTGGCAATGCAAGCTGAAATAATGAACAAATGTTTCCAATCGGTTTTCACTGAAGAAAGTGATTTGTGGAGGGAGAGGCAGTGACTAGATATGTAGTTATAAATGATATAAAAATGGAGGAGCAGGAAGTGTATAAATTAATGGAAACTCAAGCCAGGCAGAATCTCTAATTGGGTACTGAAGGAATGCAGAAATCAACTGGCAAATACGATTCACGGTTTAAGTGTTCTCTGGAAATAAGGAAAGTGTCTCAGAAATGGAAGAGGGCCAATGCAGTACCAATTTACAAAGGAGGGAATAAGGAAGAACCCCAGAATTAGAGACCAATGTCCTTGACGTGAGTGGTTGCACAATTATGTGAGAGAATCTTGAAAGACAGCTGGATAAAGTATCTGGAGGGGATGGACATTTTGGCAGAAAGTCAGTCTGGATTCAGAACTGAGAGGTCATGCATTGTGTCTCTAATAATCTGCTGTGCTTTTACTCAAGGGTGATTGATGTGCTACAGGAGAGAGATAGCTGGGTGGATTGTGTGTATTTAGCTCTGGAGAAAGCCTTTGACTAAGCACCCCACAAGCGACTAATGTCAAAAATGGAGCACATAGGAGGACTGAAGGGGAACCTCTTGGAGTGGATGAGAGACTTCATGAGAGATAGATGAGGATAGTAACAAAGGACTAAATGTCAGTGTGGAGGAAAGTAACAAGTGGTATCCCGCAGGACTCAGTGCTGGCACAGGTAATGTTCCTAATTTATGTAAACGATATGGTGGACAAAATGAAAGTTATGCGAGTCTGTTTGCAGACAATACAAAGATAGGAGAGTAGAAGTTGAAAAGGATTGTACTATGCAGCAAGAAGACCGGATTTATGCTTGGAGCCAGGTATGGTGGAATATTGGGGGGGGGGGGGAGTGAATACTGGAAATGGGTAAAAGTACCAAGAGGCCATCACGGAATTGTTCGATAGGAAAGGAACCAGTCACAAAAGTGAGAGATGAGAAGGACCTGGGAGTGTTGGTCCATGGTAATTTGTCACCTGAAAAACACATCAATAATACTGTCAGAGACGTATAAGCTCTTGAAAAACATGAGAGTGGCATTTCATTACATGGATGAGATGATAAAAAAACTGACAGTGGCTATGATTTGCCCCAGGTTGGAATATGCAGCAGTAGTGTGGTCCCCACATAGAGAAAGATATAAACAAGATCGAGAGAACACAAAGAAGAGCAACCATGATGGTCCCAAGCATGACAGATATATTATACAAGGAAAGACTAGAAAAGCTGGGTCTGCCTTCCCTAGAAGAAAGAAGAGAGAGAGGTGACATGACTGCAGTGTTCAGGGCCATGATGGGAGTAAACAAAACTGGCAGAGATCTGTTTGCATGGGACGGGGAGTAAGAAGAGGACATGAAAAGAAACTGAAAATTAATTAAATTAAATTTAAATTAAAAACCTTTATTTCCACAAGTGGTAACTCTTCTTACACAGTCCTTACATGCTAACAGTAAATATAATGATACGGTACATATTGTATGTACAGTAAATAGTTTAAGACAACAGCACTTTGAGGCAGAGTTGTTCTTGTGTTAGTTGTGAGGCCATACAACTAAGTTTTGCTCAGTAGGTGAAAGGACTGAACTCTGTACATCTATGGTGAATTTACAGGCCGCTCCGCATTACTTCATCTTGAAAAAGACAAGTTGTTTGAAGGATATCAAGAAATATAGTTTTCCACATAGATGCATTGGCCTGTGGAATAGCCTGGATAAAGAGACTGTCCAGTCAAAAAACTTAAACAAGTTTAAAGCAAAGTTTGAGCTGCTGAAACACAGAGACAGGACCCCATGAGCATAGCTCATTTCCTGTATATCACAACTAGGTAAATACACACACACACACACACACACACACACACACACACACACACACACACACACGGAGTGGCAGCCACAGCAAGAAGACGTGTCTCAAACCGCCTCAACAAACCCTAAGTAGTTTTCAGGAATTGTCCTGTCTCCAGTCTTGTTAATAATTTTAAGTATTGCAAGTTATTATAGTCTATCAAAAATGTAAAGAACTACTGTCATTAAGTATACATGAACGTTTTTATAGGAATTTTGGGAACAGCTGTTCAGTTTAGTACTGTAACCGACCTTAAAGATGGCCGACCATGTAAACACGGGAGAACCGGAATTCCCAGGATTTGACAGTGAAACAAATGTAATGGACCTGGTTAAAACATTGATTATGAGAATTAGTGGTCTAGAAAAGAAAGTGGAAGATCTAGTATCAAGAGACATGCCTGAAAAAAACGAAAATACTATACAGAGTTTGATACAGGCCAATGAGACAGCAAACCAGGAGATCGAGAATTTAAAACGAGAAAATATTGAATTACGGAGAAAACTAGAAGAAAGCAGTAACCAAACAGAGAAGGTAAGTAGTGTGTTAGAAGAGCAAAAGGCAAAATGGGCACATGTGGAAGAAGAACAGAAAGTAGTAGTCAGTTTAAGGGAAATTATTCAGGAAGAAAGGGAAATGAACAAGAAAAAAATGGAAGAAAATGTAGTGAAAATATTGAAGAAAAAAGAGAAAATAGTGAGAGAAACAGTAGAAAGGAACAGATGTGTGATAATATTTGGAAACAGGGAGGAAGAAGAAAAAGTTAGGTCTGTGAGACTCGAGAGAGACTCAAATCAGGTGAGGCAAATATTGGACAAGATCGATCCCGAAGGAAACAAGTGGGAAAAAGAAATTGAGGAAGTAAGGAGGATAGAGCCATATAAGAAAGGGGAAGCAAGACCAATGAGAGTTAAGATGTCTTCAGAAAGTGTTGTAAATGACATACTTAAGGTGACCTGGAAACTAAGTAAAGAGGCAGGAATGGAAAATGTTATAGTAAGAAAAGACTTGAATGAAGAAGAAAGAGAAGTCTTAAAATCTTTGAAGGACCAAGTAAAGGAAAAAAATGACAGGAGGACAGAGGAAGAACGTAAAACTTTTTTTTGGAGAGTGATGGATATGAAGGCAAGGAAGTGGTATGTGAAGAACTAGACGTGAAAGAAACAAAGGGGATGGATATGAATATGAAAAAGAGAAGAACGAGTAAAGATAACAACAGTGCAGCAAATCTGAGCATCATGTATAGTAACGTAGATGGATTAATATCTAAGAAAAGGGAAATTGGAGACTACTTAAATGAAAATAAACCTGAAATTGTTTGCCTAGTAGAGACTAAATTGCCCCGAGATGTCGATATAAAATTATTTGGCTGGAATAATTATAAGATTTGGAGGAAGGACAGAGAAGGCAAATTTGGGGGAGGAATAGTGATATTAACCCATAATGACCTAAGAGTAAAGGATATAGAAATTGAAAATACTAAGGCTGAACTTTTGGGAGTTGAAATAGAGGACAATTATGGAGAAAAAACGGATGTAATAGTTTTTTATATGCCCCCCAAAACTAGGGCATGGACAAAGGAAGATTATGAACAGTTAATAAGTGAATCCATTATTAGGCTAGAAATGTTAATTGAACGAAGAAATAGAATAATATTAATGGGAGATTTTAACTGTAGAGAAGTTGATTGGGAAAGTATGGATGCTGGGAACAATGAAGAATCATGGGGAAATAAATTAATGGAATTGATGATGGAAAACATGTTAACCCAGTTGATCAAAGAAAACACAAGAATTAGGGGTGTTGATGAACCATCCAGGCTTGACCTACTATTCACAAAGGACCCAAATGATGTGAGGAATATAACCTACCATTGCCCCTTTGGTAAAAGTGATCATCTGGTAATTGAGATGGACGTGGTAGGAGTGAGGGAAGGAGAAAGAGATGAAAAACACAGAGAAAATAGATACAATTATGGGAAGGCAGACTTTTCTTCCCTGAGAAATTTTTTCCAAAATGTAGAATGGAGTAAAATGAATATGATCACAAATGTTGATGAGAAATATGAGTTTTTGACAAAAGTATATAAAACAGGAGTTACTAAGTATGTCCCAAAATTTTCTGCATCTATGGAAAGGAAGAAAGAATGGTTTAACAACAGATGTAGGATGGCACAAGAGGCAAGAAAAAAAGCATGGAAGAAAGTGAGAAGAAGGTATAGTGAAAGGGCCTGGGAGGAGTACAAGCAGGTTAGAAATGAATATGTAAGGATACGGAGAGAAGAGGAAAGGAAATACGAAAAAGATATTGTATCTAACTGTAAAAAAAGAGCCGAAACTATTTTATAGGTTTGTAAATGGCAAAATGAAAGTTAAGGACAGTATAATACGACTGAGGGATGGAGATGAAACATACGAAAGAGAGGAAGACTTGTGTGAAATAATGAACAACAAGCTACAGTCAGTTTATGTATTGGAAGACGAATTTAGGGAGCCTGAAATGGAACCCAGGCTGACGAGAATGACCGAAATTACAGTTGACATGGATGAGGTGCTACAGCTGATGAAGGATTTGGATGTGAGAAAAGCAATGGGACCAGATGGTGTGGCTGGATGGATCCTGAAGGAATGTGCCGACCAGTTAGTGTGGCCAGTTTATGTCATTATCAAAACCTCGCTTGAAAATGGACAGTTACCTAAAGATTGGAAAAGAGCAAGTATTGTGCCAATCTTTAAGGGAGGAGATAGGGAGGATCCACTTAATTATAGACCTGTGTCACTTACTAGTATTGTTTGTAAAATCTGTGAGAAAGTTATTAGAAAAAGATGGATAAAGTATTTAGAAGAAAATGAAGTGATAACACCAAGACAGTTTGGCTTTAGGGAAGGAAGATCATGTATTACTAACCTACTAAGTTTCTACAGTAGGGTAACAGATGTTGTACAGGAGAGAGAGGGATGGGCAGACTGTGTCTATCTGGATCTTAAGAAAGCATTTGACAGGGTACCCTATAAGAGACTATTGTGGAAGTTGAGGACATTTGGAGGGGTGCATGGGAGATTATTTGATAGGAAGGCAGATGAGAACAGTAATAAGAGACAAGGTATCACAATGGAGAAATGTGACTAGTGGAGTACCCCAGGGCTCTGTCTTGGCCCCAGTAATGTTTCTGATATATGTAAATGATTTGCCAGAGGGTTTGAATAGTTACATGAGTATGTTTGCAGATGATGCTAAAATTATGAAACATATTAAATGTATCGATAGCTGTAAAGAACTGCAAGAGGACTTGGACAAAATACACAGCTGGAGCCAGACTTGGAAAATGGACTTTAATGCCAAGAAGTGTCATGTATTAGAAATGGGTATAAGTGAAAGAAGACCACACTGGACATATAAAATGGGCAATGAGATGATTAGTAAAAGAGAGGATGAGAAAGATTTGGGAGTGATTATTCGGGATGACTTGTCACCAGCAAAGCATATAAACAAAATTATTGGGGGAACTTATGGATTACTGACCAACACGAGAGTGGCTTTTAATTATATGGATGAGGAAATGTTGAGGGAGTTGATAGTGACCATGATAAGACCAAGACTAGAGTATGCGGCAGTGGTATGGTCACCTCATTTGAAGAAGCATATTGATAAACTAGAAAGGGTCCAACGGATGGCAACGAAGATGATACCGTGTTTAAGGGAACTCACCTACGAGGAGAGATTGGAAAAACTGAAGTTACCAACATTGCGCAAGAGAAGGGAAAGAGGTGACTTGATCACGATATTTAGAAATGTGAGAGAATTAGAAAGGGTGGATAGAGAGGATCTTTTTGTGTTGGATGATGGAAGAACAAGAGGTCATGGCTTCAAGTTGAGGAAAAGTAGATGTCTTAATGATCTCAAAAAGTTCAGTTTCCTGAATAGAAGCATAAGTATTTGGAATGACTTAGACGAAGAGGTGGTGCAGGCGAAAAACATTCATGTATTTAAAACTAGATTAGATGAATGTAGATATGGAGACGGGACAACACGAGCTTAGCTCAATTCCTGTATACTACAAATAGGTAAATACACACACACACACACACACACACACACACACACACTCTCTCTCTCTCTCTCTCTCTCTCTAGCACTTACCTCTGGCTGAGTGGTGATGGTGGTGATGGTGGTGGTGATGGTGGTGGGTTGATGAAGATGATGATGATGATGATGCTGTGCTATTACTGCTAATCTTGTGAGTCTGTTGATGCTGCCCATGCTGCTGCTGTTGCTGTGCTAGCTGATCCTGGGAGTGCTGTGGTGGTGGTGGTGGTGGTGGTTGAGGTGGTGGAGCTTGCTTGGTCTGGCTCAGAGTCACGCCATCGCTGTACACTGTACCACCCTGTAACAGGTAGCATACAGTTAGTAAGACATAACACTCACTTAACACAACACACAACATCCATCTGATACACAACTCAGCCACGTCATCATGTTGTAGCCGAAGCCGAGGCAGTTGTAGGTCTATACTTGGTTGTGGAGGAGAATATGTTGTAGATATAACCTCAGGGAGGACTTAAAGATGAATCGTGATTGATCTTAGTTTTTACTGTCTTCAAAGGGACGTTCAAGACTTACTCAGTGTGTATAACACAAGAACGTATTAATGCGACAGCGGTTGTATGCTAGCTAACTCTCGGAGCCTGCCCCTTGTCTCCCCACTGTGCTCCTCCTTCCTCCTCTTCTGCTCACTCTCATCAATCTACATCTGGTCCCTTCCTTTCTGGTGTAAGGAAAGCCTTGTCTCGTGTACTATACATGCCACAGAACATTCTACAACACTGTATGTGTGTGTATATGTATGTATGTGTCAGCTTCCTACGGTACAAACAATATATGTGAAACCAATTACGAGGATAGCAATACTTACAAAAATAAATTAAGATCGCATAACAAACAAACAAACATAGGTGCAACAACGACTACAACTACTACAATATAAGATTTACATGATCTACGTATCGACTCGAACTCCTTCTATAGGTAGAACAACAACAGAATTACTGTTCTCCATGAACCAACGGTCATACACATCATCACTATCAACGACCACTGCATGAACAGATTACCGCATTTCATGGCATATTAGACACTGCAGTGTGAAAGACGCAGCCTAATTCTGGAAGGGCAGTTCTGAGAAAAAAAGTTTGTCTTGACCAAGACTACAGAAAGGTTGTTTGATATGAGTATTTTTCACTAAAATACACATTCACCTTTCAGGACTTCTTCTCAGTACTGTATATCTGTCTTTGGTTTCTTTATTTTTATGTAACAGAAGAGTACATGACATGAAAACAAACAACCCCTTCCTTACATGTTACTCCATTCCATGACACCATTTTAACACTTTATGAAGTTCACCTTTCAGAATCTCTATTCAGTATTGTATATGTTTGGTGTCTATTTTTATGTAAAAGAAGGGTACAAGACAAGAAAACAAACAAATGACCCCTTCCTTACAAAAAGATACTTCATACTATGACGCCATCATAACACTACCGATTTGTATACGAAGTGAAGTCCTCAAGTACAATAATTTGAGACGTGACGTTCATGCCCATTAAAGTACAGTAAATATGTACCAGTATATAGAGATAAGTATAATTTTTTGTGAAATGAACTTAAAAAAAAAAATCAATAAAACCCATTCTTTCATTCATTTAAGAAAATACACGGGCCATTAAATGAAGGAATACATTACCAGTATACAGTATCTCCAAATCAAATGCCTGCATGTTTTCAAATGCCTGCTTGTACTGAATATTACAATCACAGACAAAACAAACAAATTTTCAAAATCAGTTACATTTCATTTACCCTAAAAGAACCCCATACTAGTTAGATTCGTGCCCTACACCTCCGGTGTTAATGTATACTGTAACTTGTTCCTATTGTCTCATTACCTACAGACAACACATTCACTTCCTAAACTGAATAAATATCCTTTAACAAACCAAATGAAATACGACACGAGTCTTTTACGCTCGGCAAACATGCTGAACATGGCTTCGTTGCCATCACTAAAGATGCGCTCTCACTTACCTCTGAATACCTCCACAATAATAATAATAATAATAATAGTAATGAAATAAATACAGCACTTGTATATACACTCTATCTATCTATCTATTGCCAGACACCATAATCCACTAAACAAAAATCAAATTAAAATGTTTCACAACTGAAGTTCAATATCGAATTTAGTACATTTAAACATCCATTGTTATGCCTTCGTATTCGTAACACTGCTGTCTCCCAGTTGCAGCTCCATTATCATATAGCAGAACATAATTCTGCACTGTAAATGCCAAGGTGAATATCAGATAGAGAACTAGATAAATAAAATAACTGATAGCTAGGCATCGAAATATTCATTCTACCACCCAACTCCCCTACACACAGTACTTAAATGTTATACAAAATCCTACGTCCGTACCTCCATTTACTGCCAGTTTCAGCCGAAAGATTAGGTGCACGAGGAAGAGCCTTCTTATCCTGTTTTATTCTAACAGTTTAGTCAAAGAAGCTGCCAAACATGAGCTAACCAGCCTACTGCAATTACGGGACTCTCTTATTAATGCTAATGCAAACGTTTTTATTGAGTACAAGCGATTAGCGAAACTTTTCAAACTAGGGGCAATTGATTCAGCCCACACTAACCCCTTCAGTGCACAATGTTTCCTGAACTCAATAAAACCATCTGGCGAGCATGAATAAAATACCCTACAAAATATGGGTTGAAGGGCTATGATAAGCCATTTATCACTGTGGCCCTACCTGAGCTTTTCCCACTCCTCCCTCATTAAGTACATCCACTCTACACACACACACACACACACGCAATGGGTTGCATTTACTTTCACCGATTATGACAGCTTTTTGCTAGGGCAGCAATAAGGCAGAGGGCGAACATATCGATCACTCTCATCAGCAGTGAGGCAGAAAGGGTGAACGGGATCGACTGCTCTTATCGCTTTGTCAGCTGTGAATACAACAAAAATGGCGGACGCTGCGAAGAATGTCAATCTGGCACAGCTAATTTCAAATATAGTATTATCTACTCAGTAGATTTTATCCCATTTTCATAACATAGTACTGTAAGTGGCTGATCCTTGATTCAACACTGCTAAAGTACACCAATCACTGCTGAAAAATACAGTGTAGCTGTAATTTCATGCAGTACTGTTTAAAGTTACAATTAATTTTCCTCTTTTTCTCGACCAATAATATAAGACTGTTTCCTTTTACAATGCTCTAGTCTTGAATGAAACAAAATACCAGTGTGAGAAGCCAGCCTAACAAGCGCCATAATGTCAAGCATGGGGTGGTCGAATTTCCATATCGCTAGGCTCTTATATCGCTAAACCGGTAATAATGCTGTAATTTCAGGGACTATTATTTAATGTTGCAACTGTTTTTCCCATTTTTCACTCACAGTAATAGAAGACTGCTTCCTTCTATGATACTCTTACATCGAATGAAACAAAATATCAGTAAGAGAAGCCAGCCTAACATGGGTTATGGAATTTCCATATGAGACAGACGTCTCTTAGGATGACCCAAAAGTCATGCTAGCCAACATCTCCAATAGGATTCCCTTGCTAGTTAGTGAGTGAATGGCAAGTGAAGTGATCACGACTGCCTTTCTGATGGTTAGCAAGGAGTTCACAAGTGATCATGTTCTGAGAGTAGGGGGAATGCTAGGCGCTACACTGCTAATGGCTAAACTAGTAAAATGCTGTAATTTCAGACTATTGTTTAATGTTGCAATTGTTTTCCCCATTTTCACTAAAGGTAATATAAAACTGTTTCCTTCTATGATATTCTTGTCTCGAATGAAACAAAATATCAGTAAGAGAAGCCAGCCTAACAAGGGTTATTGAATTTCCACATGAGACAGACGTCTGTTACAATGACTCAAAAGTCATGCTAGCCAACATCTCCAATATGATTCCCTTACTAGTTCCTGATTGGAAGGCAAGCAAAGTGATCATGACTGCATTTCAGAAGGTTAGCAGGGAATTCACCAGTAATCACGTTAGCCTGCTAGACATAAATTGCTAAACTGCAATACTGCTATACCCCCAGACCAACACATGGCCAGTTGTAAACAAACCCTGAATCTTCTGTTCTTGAACTTGGGTGTTTCTAATTGTAAAATCTGAGTATATACACAAGTGAATGTAACTTTTTACAATAAATGAAAGGCCTTTATACTCTAGAAAAGACTGCCGAGCAGTGAGATGATACAGTACCTGTATAAGAGATTCTTCTAATCAGAGCCAAGCAACTCCCTTAGTGTGGCATGCAGGACGCATGGGGATATTTGAAGGTAATTCTGAGATTAAAAAAAAAAAGTGTGTCTTATACCCCACAAAATACGGTATTAATAGATTTTTTTTTTCGGTAGGTCGTGATGAGGGGACTTATACTATGGATTCTCATCTATGTGACAAGAGAATCAGCTCACTTAGACCCTCAACATATAGTAAGGCAAGGATGTCTTATAGCCCCTATGGCCTCGACAGTAATCGCAAAGGACGTCATGAGTACAGAACTAAGTTTGGATGTACTGTATGAGTTACCCACATTACTAGAAAACAACGCCAGGCTACTGAGAACACTCGAAGTGGCGATATCAGGTTCTATTTCAGACGCTCATACCACAGACGAGGTGAGTGAAAATGTGAAGTTAGCGAAATGGAAAATGGAATTTACCAAGACGACGATGCATATCCTGATCCAAGATCTCCCATCCCATGGAATGGAAGCGCTTATGGATTCGAACATCACACATGGACGTGGGAAACATGGTCTGTTCGATCTAGGTGGTGCGATTTTAGGAAACATATTTGGATTGGCTACAGAGGAAGATCTTCAAGAAATAAACACCAAATTTAATACAATTGCTCAAGTATTGTATTAACATATCAAAATAAACTAGTCGAAAATCGGAACTCAGTCATGATGACCATTGTTAAGAATCTCAAAAAGGCAGAAAGCATAATTCACCAGAGTGTGGACAAGATAGATGCCATAGAAGGTAACCTAACACTATTTCAGCACTTCTCAGTAATCATGGAACACATTGACATAATACTAATCCAGTCAGATAACACTAGAGTTCATTATCAGGCAACGATGAAAGATAGCAAATGCAGGTAATGGCAAAGTCACCACTAATCTGCTTCCAGTTTGCTACCTACGTCATATCATCAATCAAGGCATACATAAACATAGTTTGAAGCCTTTATTCCAACACAGAAACCTTATGATTTAGGAACACTAGTAATAGTTCATGTACCATTCATAACAGATAGTTTGTTCACTCTTACTCCCGTAAGAACAGTCAAGTGAGACCCCCTGAGTAGAAATGAAACTGTATATATGTAAAGAGCACAACTAAAAGCTTTTATATATATATATATACAAGTGAATTAACATTATTCTTATAACAATGTCACTATAATTCATATAAATGCATTATAAATATATATTAGTAGCTCTTGCTGTACTCTTAGCATTGTGAAGCACTTCCATATAAGCGTATATCTATACAATATTCAATATACCTGAAATTTTTGCTCACTCTTTTGCATATAAAACATATTTACAATTATTTCATGGTGTGTATGACACACTGATAATATATTATGTTTCTAAATATTATTAGGTATTATTCTTTTACAAGGCCATGTATTACTAGATGTAATTATTGCACTCCACTGTGTGTGACCGAGCGATGTCATGGCTCCTACATTATTATAATACAATACTGTACATAAATACAGTAGGATCTTGACAATAACGATTTCAACAATAACGTTTTCAGCAATAACAGTAAGTTAGAAGAGATACCCAGTTTCCATAATAACGTTTGGATTCACTCAATTAACGGTAATTTTGTTGGAAATGTCTGGGTGCATCTTGGATTAGCCAGCCCAGAGCCTGCCTCAGTGATCCGTGGATAGTCGCTGTGATGAGAAGCGTTTACAGTAATCTCTCTACTATCCGGACGTCCACTATACGGATACATCACTATTTGGACATTGGTGAAACACACACACACACACACACAAAAATCTGATTTTTTCCGACCGCGTCAGTTTGAATTTCCAGCCCACGCCAACTAGCTCCCTTCCCGCTCAATCTCCCTCCTACTAGTTCTGTCTCAACTCCCGTGAACAGTGGATGGCTGTCCGATCGTTTGCGGTATTTTCATTCTTGTTTAAATAATCAAAAATCACAGTGCTAAGGATTAAGTGTAGTTATGGACATGCTTCAAGACCAATTATGACCACTGTAGAAACCTTAGAGATGAGGGTAAACAACAATCATGGACTGTAAGTAAACATTGTCAACTGCTAAATATTTTCCATAATCACTTCTAAATCTTCATTCTCTGGTTACATTTTATTTACTTCATGCTTTGTGTCCCATATTTGAGTGCACAGGCTGTGAAAGAGGTGATTTTCTCAGTGATTACCATGTCTCTTACATACGTTCACTATCTAGTCAACTGGTGAACATTTTTGCCCCACACACCTCTAAATCAAAATTTTTCTGGTTACATTTTATTTACTTCATGCTTTGTGTCCCATATTTGAGTGCATAGGCTGTGAAAAGGTGATTTTCTCAGTAATAATCATGTCTGCCTTACTCACCTCAAAATCATCATTTTTGGGTTAAAATTCGATTAATTCATGCTTTGCGCCAATTATTTATGTGAACGGGGTCTTAATTAAGTGCTATGCATGTCCAGGAGGGAGGTAGGTAGGTGGTTTTCTGATTTAGGTTAGGTTAGGTTAGGTTAGGGTCAAGAAAGACAGGTGCTGTTGGTGAACAGTGAACACCTTTGCCATACCTAACTCTTTTTCTGGTAACAATTTATTTATCTGATGCTTTTTAACCCATATTTTAGTGCATAAGATATGAGAAATGATGGTTTTCATAGTGATAGCCACATCCGATACTTACTTACACTAAGCTGCCAACTCGTGAACACCCCGGCCTTACTCACCTCAAATTCATCATTCTGGGGTTAAAATTTGATTAATTCATGCTTTGTGCCAATTATTTATGTGAATGGGGTCTTAAGTGCTATGCATGTCCAGGAGGGAGGGAGGTAGGTAGGTGGTTTTCTGATTTAGGTTAGGTTAGGTTAGGGTCAAGAATGACCGGTGCTGTTGGTGAACAGTGAACACGTTTGCCATACCTAACTCTTTTTCTAGTAACAATTAATTTATTTGATGCTTTGTATCCCATATTTTAGTGCATAAGATGTGAGAAATGATGATTTTCATAGTGATTGCCACGTCTGATACTTATAAGCTGCCAACTCATGAATATCTATGCCTTACTTACCTCAAAATCATCATTTTGGGGTTAAAATTCAATGAATTCATGCTTTGTGTCCATTATTTAATGCATATGGTGTGAGAAAGGGTGATTTTCATAGTCATTTCTATGTCTGATACTTACTTACACTTGCTGGCAAGTTGTGAGCACCTATGCCTTACTCACCTCTAAATCATCCTTTTTTGGTTAAAATTCAGTTAATTCATGCTTTGTGTGCATTATTTATGTGAAAGGGGACTTAAATAAGTGCTATGCATGTCCGGTAGGGAGGTAGGTAGGTGGTTTTCTGATTTAGGTTAGGTTAAGTTAGGGTCAAGATTGACCAGTGCTGGAGCTTCAGGGTCAATATCCGGACAAGACCACTATCCGGACATGCCTTTGGCTCTATTACGTCGGATAATGGAGGGATTACTGCTTATTTCCCTGTTCCTCATTCCCTCTCAGAAGTCTGACTACATGGTTCCAAACTAACCTTAGTTATGCCTAAGCACTTAGCACCCTGAAAGTGCTATGAACACAAGAAAAGCATTTATTCAATACAAAAATTTAAAGTTGTTGGACGAAGTGGCGTACGATGTGTAAACGATCAGATAGATACAATGAGTCTAGTGTGTTTACGATGTGGATAGTTTCTTTGTTGGGGGGGGAAAAAAAGTTAATGATGAAGGAGTAGCAAAATTCGTGTTTTCACCAGAGGTGGAACGAGTGTGTGTGGGTGGGGGGGGGGGGGGAGGCATTGTGCCCAAATTTTGTTATGAACTGATGGTCTTTAGTAGAGAAAATTCGACTCATGGTACGTGAAGACACTACATGTTGACGTAAATAGTTAGGTAAGATAATGATGGCAGTTCAGTTCTTGTGAATTACTGTATACTGTCATACGAATTATCTTGTGAATTACTGTATATTGTCATACGAATTATCATGTGAATTACTGTATACTGTCATACGAATTATACTGCTTGGCTGACTCTTTTATTATTCATGATTACTGCATTTGTGTGTATCTGAGAAGTGAGCAGTACGCAATCAGTCCATGCTGACAACTTCGGTACTATATAATATGCCTAAGCACTTAGCACCCTGAAAGTGCTACGAACACAAGAAAAGCATTTATTCCAAAGGAAAATTTAAAGTTGTTGGATGAAGTGGTGTAAGGTGTGCAAATGATCAGATAGATACAATGAGTCGGGTGTGTTTACGATGTGGATAGTTTCTTTGTTGGGGGGAAAAAACGTTAATGATGATGAAGTAGTAAAATTTGTGTTTTCGCCAATGGTGCAACGAGTGTGGGGAGGGAGGAGGAGGCGGCTTTGTGCCCAAATTCTGTTATGAACTGACGGTCTTTAGTGGAGAAAATTCGGCTC
This sequence comes from Birgus latro, assembly GCA_018397915.1. Lineage (NCBI taxonomy): Eukaryota > Metazoa > Arthropoda > Malacostraca > Decapoda > Coenobitidae > Birgus > Birgus latro. The sequence goes on along the minus strand of JAGKTI010001479.1, from coordinate 55,926 downwards.
TTATGGTATGTGACGACACTATGTGTTGACGTAAGAAGGTAAGATAATGAAGTGAGTTCAGTTCAAGTGAATTACTGTATACTGTCATATAAATTATACTGCTTGGCTGACTTGTTTATTATTCATGATTTGTGTGTATCTGAGAAGTGAGAAGTACGCAATCAGTCCATGCTGACAACTTCAGTACTGTATAGTTTTCCTTTTTTCCTTTATTGCTGATGACTAATGACTTTCAAAGACAGTTTCACTTTTTTTTCTTCTGTTTGTTTGTTTTAATGAGTGCGCCGAAAATGATTCTTGGCAAAATATTCATGACGCTTGGAGGCCATTATTCACGTGTTGATCAGGTCAGAAGTTTTTGCATGATTGATGATGAGGACTTTCAAGAGGTTTTGTGGCAATCCCTGGTGGTTAAAATATTTATGGGGAGTATTAGGGGGCAGAACTAGTCGGTTAGGTTAGGTTAGAATGCACTGATGTGTCAGGTCGGCGAGTATCGTATGTAAACACACATCTTGGGTGTCTTACGGTAGTCATTTATAATAAACTATCTTTAATCATCACACCAAACACCTTATTAACTCCTTTAAAGTGAGTTTTATATTACTCATGATGATTTAATAACTATTCTTATTATTTCGGCTAAAAAAAGTAGTGATAGCAAGGCCTCAAATAGGACAAATGGGTAAAAGTCCTGGGGTGGCAGCACCAATAAACCCTTTATACATGTATTTTAATGTCACACAGATAACGTTTTCGCTAATAATGGCTTTTTTCTGGCACCAATTAGACATTATTTGTGAGATCCTACTGTAGCATAAGTAGCATGGGAGGCTAGAGAGTGAGAAACAAGGAAGTGTAGAGATTGAAAGGCATTACCTGACCAGCTCGCAATAGGAAGTAACAGAGTTTAAAATTTTTGTACCGTGGGAACCTGACACATACATACATACACACACACACACACACACATACAGTGTTCTAGAATGTTCTATGGCATGCATAGTACATGTGACAAAGCTTTCCTTACACCAGAAAGGAAGGGACCAGATGCAGATTGACGAGAGTGAGCAGAATAGGAGGAAGGCGGAGCACAGTGAGGAGACAAGGGGCAGGCTCTGATAGTTAGCTAGAATACAACCACTCTCGCATTAATACGTTCTTGTGTTATAGGCTACATACTGAGTAAATCTTGAACTTCCCTTTGAAGACAATAAAAACTAAGATCAATCACGATTCATCTTTAACTCCACCCTGAGGTTATATCTACAACATATTCTCCTCCACAACCAAGTATAGACCTACAACCGCCTCGGCTGCGGCTACAACAATCATTGTAAACTGTACTAGCCTGTGACACATAGCACTTCATTAATTCATTACACATACATTGCAACACATAACATATTTCATATATAACCCAGTCATGCCACTGCTATCTACTGCACCAGCCAGCAACACATGGCATTCATAAATTGTAATCTGTAACAGATCATACTCATTTCATAAAACTCACGTAACAGTGTCATGCCATCGCTAAACAAATTACCAGCACGGAACAAGTAACATGAATTTCATACATAACAATCAACATTCTATCATCATTATGCAGTAAACTCTCAAATACCCACTGGCACAATATCCGACCCAACGCAATATCTGGTGCAGCTATCTTGGCTCTATTAAAGCAATATCCAGCTAAATTATGTACCATCCGGCACCGAAACGGGGCATAACCGGCAGTCCAGTGCAATATCCAGCATTTAAGCGTCTCAACCGGCTCATGTGCACCAGCCAATCAGAATCCATTGTGGGCATGGCTTATCCGACGTGTCAAGAATACCATCGTACTCTCATTTTTGCCCGTGGATGTCGTTTAGTTAAGATGTGCCTGTGTGCTCTCTGTTTTTCTGACCATGTGGTCACAAAACCCTGTGCTTTGACCAACTCTGTGGCATCCATGTTTAAGCTACTGTACTGTATTGTAGTGCAAAGCTAATGGCCTGTCAGTGCTCATGTCACAGTGCTCTACTGTGTTGTTAAACTACCCCTGTGCTGTACTGTGTACTGTACCGTACTATTATCAGTGCGAACCCCCCAGTGCTGTTTCTCCCCATCAATACCAAAACTTGGTGAGTACATACAATAGTACACTATGTACAATACTGTATTACCGTACTGTATCATTACCATATTGTTTTTATATGCTTAGTTTTCATCTTTTACTCATGGTAGAGTTTTTAGGATAGAGGGTCGAGACAGACAGAATCCCAATATCCAGCTCAAAGCCGAACGTTGAACCCAATATGCAACATCCGGCGTTTCATGTTACTCGGCGCAGGGCTTGGCTGAATTACAACAGATAACTGAGAGTTTACTGTACTGTTCTCTCTTGTTGCTATTCATCAACTCAAGCCTGTCCAGCCAGTCAGACATATCAACTGCTGGCAAGCAATAGCCTCTGCAGGACCATCCCATACAGTGAAATGATTTTCCCTTGCAGATGACAGCCTCACCACAACTGGAATCCTGGCTCCACTTCACTAGCACAACCTCCAGACACAGATTCATAACAGATAAAGCTACCTGTACCATCAGAGCCATGCCATCACTATACACTGTACTAGTTCTATAGCACATAACACTCAATCCATAACTAACACACACACTAAATCACACCATCACTATCCACCATACCACTCTGAATATAACACCCATTTAACACATAACTATCAATCTATTGTACAGTGAACACTACCTGCTATAAACTTCACAAGCCATTTCTTGATTTACTAAAAGACCGACTACAGTCTTTATACTATTATGCCATTCCTACAAAACAATTTATCTAAGGTAAGGTCTGTTTATACAGCCGGGCCACAAGAATGCAATCGATTGAAATACAGGTATAAAGATCAGCCACCCCTACCAAGCAATACATCAAGACTATTTATCCAATTGAGCTGCCAAGATACAATTTATCTGATTACAGTAATCATACAGCCAATCCACCTCTACCAGGAAATCCATTACAGAACTATAGTTTGCTCACCTTCACTAGGAGATTTTCATCACTCTGCAGCTTATTTCCCAAATGTCAGGGCAGAACAACACAAGAGTACAGTTCTACATCCATTCCATTAACACCTTTTAGTCTCTAGCTCTAAATTAAAATGTTAATCTAATGTTAAAGCTCAGCATCCAAGGCAGGAGGATGGCAATTTTGGGCTGGGATAACCTCTGAGACAGAGTTTTTTTTCACTTAGTTTTTGCCATCTCCTGACACTTTTACTCAGCTTAGGGTAGACTTTTTGAACTGGACAGCCTAGATATACAATAAACCCTCAATTTGCATGTCCCAAATAGTCAGGTCTCGTTATACAACAGTTCGTTAGGCTATGCAATTAATCACTATAACAAAGAACAAAAAGTATGGCCAATTTTCGGAACAAAAATGCCAAAATGGTAGCGAATTCACTAGACCAATACCTCCCTGTCACCTGACTGTGCCAAGATGGTCACCATGATTCACTGTGATCTTCTGCCTTTTGTTCCATTTTGTGCATGTAAGGCCACTGAAACACCACTGCTACTCCCAAATAATACTCCAAGTGCTTAATGAATAGTGCAGTGTGTGATATTAAGTGAAGTTTTAACTGTGTGTGTGAAATACTGAAACTTGTGACTAAATAGTGCCTTTTTTTTTCCATATGCCCCCCCCCTCCCTATCCACATTGAACCCATGTTATAACAACCTCTTTATATGTTATTTTTTTATGTGATGGTGTTTCACTTGACATAACCCCATCACACAGCATTTGCCTTCTCAGTGTAATAGGAAAAATATATGGTAGGATACTTATTGACAGAGTTAGGGAAATTACTGAGGATATTCGCAGGTTTAAACGTACAGAAATGACAATGATTAGGTGGATGTGCAGTGCGTCCCTGCGTGCAAGGCCTGGGGGGGGCTGGGTTTACGATGGAAGAGTTGAGAGGTAGGATGGGACTGGAGTGTATTGGTGTTGTGATGAGGAGAGGTAGGATGAGGTGGTTTGGACATGTGGAGAGGATGGGGGATGATAATTGGGTACTGAGGGAGAAGTGTTAATATTGGGGGAGGGGTTGGGAGGGGTAGACCGAGAAAGACATGGGACGAGGTCATTAAATGTGACTTAAGGGTTAAGGGACTGAATAGGGAGGCTGCCAGAGATCGAGCAGCGTGGAGAGCCGCCATTAGGTGACCAAGGCCGACACATGCAAGCATGCTGGAGCCATCAAAAACGAAAACGAAACGAATTAGTTAGACAAGAACAAGGAGGTTTTAGGAGGGGAAGAGGTTGTGTAGACCAGATATTCATTCTTAGATCCTTAGTGGAAAAGTTTCTAGAGAAGGGCAAGAAGTTGTATGCAGCCTTCATGGATCTGGAGAAAGCATATGACAGGGTGGATAGACAAGGTTTGTGGAAGGTATTAAGAATATATGGAGTGGATGGGAAGTTGTTGAAGGAAGTGAAGAGTATGTATGAGGGTGCTAAGGCTGCAGTGCGTGTGGATGGCAAACTGAGTGAATCTCTTCATTTGAAGGTTGGATTGAAACAAGGATGTGTCATGTCTCCATGGCTGTTCAATCTGTATATGGATGGGGTTATAAAAGAGATACAAGGTCGGGCAGTGGATGTTGGAGTGGCCCTAGTGAGAGAGGGCAGTGTTTGGAAACTCCCTGTACTGTTGTTTGCAGATGATACTGTGTTGTTGAATGAAGACGAAGGGGAGCTGCAAGGCTTGGTAGATGAGTTTGGGAGTGTGTGTAAGAAACGGAATCTAAAGGTGAATGTGGGGAAGAGTAAAGTGATGGTCTTCGAGAGAAGTGAAGCCAGTGAGTGTACAGTGAGACTGGATGGGAAGGAAATGGAGAATGCGAGTGAATTTAAGTACTTGGGCAGTGTGATGAGTAAGGATGGAAGTCTGGAGGGTGAAGTGCTCGAAAGGGTACAGCAGGGAAGGAAGGTTGCTGGTTCGTTGAAAGAAATGATAAGAAACAGGGAGGTGAGCATGGAAGTGAAAAAGTTGTTACATGACAGTATTGTGATACCAACTCTGACATATGGAAGTGAAGCTTGGACCCTGTTGGAAGGACAGAAGTCAAGAGTGAGAGCAGTGGAAATGAGTTATTTGGGAGGAGCATGTGGAGCCACATGGAGAGACAGACTAACAAATGAGGAAGTGAAGGAGCGTTGTGGTGTGGTTGAGGACGTGAGGGGAAGCGTTAGGAAAAACACGTTAAGGTGGTTTGGGAATGTGGAGAGTGAAAGATTGACGAGGAGAGTGTATGTGAGTGAGGTGGAGGGGGCGAGAGGGAGGGGGAGGCCGAGGATGAGATGGAGGGATGGAGTGGAGAGGTATATGAGAGAGGGGGGTGTGAGTTGGGAGCGTGGTAGTGAAATGGCAGGGGACAGGGTGACATGGAGGCGATTTGTTTGTGGCCACCCCGTTCGGGATTGAGGCGTCTGGCAATAGATAGATAGATAGATTGTATAGAAAGACGATCCCTGACATCCCTCAGTATATGCAAGGGGGGGGGTATGCATGGCCTCTATCTTTGGTCATCCCCCCTCCCCTAAAAGTTCCACTGTTAAACTATATAGACGAATGGTCACCCCACTTAGAATAAAGAAAATATTATGTGTATTCTCTCTCTCTCTCTTTTCACATACACACACATGCATACACACTCTCTCTCTCTCTTGCCTTGCTCTACCTCACCTCATCACCACCATTCACTTCATTCAACTAAATGTTTTGTTACCTTATACAACTGAAACAGTTTTTCACCCACCTCTGGGCAGCTGGGTCCTCATCTGAAGACATCACCTTCCCAGATATTAAAACATCACTTTGTCGCATAACGTGGTCAGTGATCACCACTGTATTTACCACTATGAATACTCTACTTAACCTTTTTCTTAAATTATTAAATGTCCAGTGATGTTCCTTGGGGCTGTATGTGCATCACAATGAATGTTGGGATTTATCAGGAGAAAAAAAAAAATGAGGACCGAAGCAGGAATTTTTGGAAAATTTGGATTTGCCAGTTAGCCATATAACATGGGTTTCAATGCCACAATTTACATGATTCAGTTTACACAGTAAAATTCTTGGACATATTATACAAGCAAACTGAGGGATCACTGTAATCTCAGTGTCACTGTTATGGTCCCAGGGTCATTAAAACATATAAACCCAATGGATTGCAAGCTAAGGCTGCTCTTCTGCAGTACACCATCCTCCCCCTAACGAATACAGAAGAGGTGCGAGACATTTGTATAACCAAGCAGTGTAGGTGTCCAGGTATATCGCTGCCACCAAGAGATGTCAACCCTCTCCATCACAAGGGCCTGAATAAATCCCTTTTGTACAGAAGGACTTTCCAAAGTTAAATACAACCATTAGTCAGCAGGAGTGGGGGGGGAGGGGATGATATCACAATACAACCATTAGTCAGCAGGAGTGGGGGGGAGGGGATGATATCATAATACAACCATTAGTCAGCAGGAGTGGGGGGAGAGGGGATGATATCATCCAGACTCAGAGAGTAAAAGTGGAAACCGTGTAGCAACAAACCTCTGAGAGTATCGCAAGATGCCAGACGAGTCCACTGCCACCTCTACTAACTGTCGCATGCACTTGTGTCAAACTGAAAGCAATTAATCATTCACTGCCAACACAGAGGGCATGCACTTGACTCGTACAACAGTGAACTCTGGTCTGTATTACTAAAAACTGACAAGATCATTTTAAAGGATTGTATACAAAATAAACCACAATGGAAGAGATATGCCCATGAAAATATAGCTCTTTCAGAGATGACTGGTGGAAGACCATGCAAAGGTGGGGAAACACTCCCACATATTAATGATAATTCCTGAGACATGTGATGATAGAATATGCATGGTCTTTACTTATCATTGCTGAATGCACTATATTATGTGGGATCCAGGTTAACCACATCAAACAATTACCATACACGTACTCCATAAATGAGTAAAAAATCAGGTGCTACATTAAACTTTTGTTCACTCTCTCCCTGTCGGGCTGGTTCTTTGTAAGGCAGTTTACCTTCTCTGAGTTTTATAACTAATGTACATTGTTCCTCATAATTATAAAGCTTGGATCTTGGCCTGTGCAGATCTTCCATGTGCCTCATGAGATCTGCACCTTCACAAGGAGTAATAAAACAGCCTTAAGTCCTTCCTATATAATGTACAAGCATAAGCCAGTTTAATGTTGCAATTGGTTAAGTAAAAACCCATCACTAGACAGGGTATCATATCTGCGGGTAGATTTAACGTGCAAAGTATAGGAATGCATTTTTGAGCCCAAATGTAAACACATGATTTATCAGTCACAGTTCTCATCAATGCATGAAATATTTACTCCCTAAGATGTTCATAATTATTAATATTTATTGAAAAATATTATTATGTAATTCATGACATGTTAGATGACAGTTCAATGGTCAAACACGAAATATTCTTTGTTGAGTCTCCTAGTTGTCCACACTTTTGTATCTCGACTGATGGGTGAGAATCTGTACCACTCACGACAGTGTTCACTCCACCTATGACTAAAACACAATCTAAGTCTAAAAACAATTTATAAATCAACCTAAACACAAAATTTAAATCTAAAATATCATCAAAATCAGGGGGGAAAAAAATAAAATCATCGCAAAACTGGGGGTAAGCCTAGTATACGTAGGATAGGGTGGTATTTCTACCCCATCACTATTCCCGGGTATCACATCGAGGTTTACTTATACAGTAAACTCTCAATTATCCATTGTTGCACTATCCGGCACTGCTGGCTTAATTCTAGTAACGCAGTATCTGGCAAAATGGGACGTAACCAGTGATTCTATGCAATATCCAGCACTGAGCTGTATCAACCGGATCATAAATAGTAGCCAACTGGCGTTATACTACTCTAGTACTGTACAGTACTAAATTTATATTTTATCATTACTTTATTGTATTTTATCCATTTTCATTTTTTACTCATTTCATTTCATTTCGATTTGTTTCGTTTTTGAAGGCTCCAACAAGCTTGCATGCGTCGGCCCTGGTCACCTAATGGCGGCTCTCCCTGCTGCTCGATCTGTGGCAGCGTCCCTGTTCAGTCCCTTAACCCTGACGTCACACTTAATGACCTCGTCCCATGTCTTTCTCTGTCTACCCCTCACAACACTTCTTGCCTTCTGCACCCAATTATCAACCCCCATGCTATCCACATGCCCAAACCATCTCAGTCTACCTCTCCTTATCACAACACCAATACACTCCAGTCCCATCCTTCCACTTGACTCTTCGATTGTAAACCCAGCCCCCCCAGGCCTTGCATGCAGGGACACACTGCACATCCACCTAATCATTGTCATTTATGTACGTCTGAGCCTGCAAATATCCTCTTCCTTTACTGCCCAGGTCTCACTACCATACATCATCACACTATATCCTCTTCCTTTACTGCCCAGGTCTCACTACCATACAACATCACACTCCTAACACAAGCTGCATACAAAGACCCTTTAGGACGAAGGGAGAGTCCTCTCCATGTAAGGAGAGACAACAGCTCCCTGAACTTCTTCCAACCATTTCTCACCCTAGCAACCGAGCTAAATCCAGGCCCACCTCCAGCACACAACATGTCTCCCAAATAACAAAACTCTTCCACACACTCAAGAGACTCACCAGCAACTTCAATCCTTTCACGCCTAACAATTTCCACCTGCTCTCCCCGACATGCTGCACACATAAAATGTGCATTATCTTGCAGTCTACCTCTAATACCACTACATCTCTTGTGCACCCATTTATCACAAACACTGCACAAGATGGAATTACTTCCCACACCTTTGTGGCAAATTGCACATGGCCACTCTCCTTTGACTGTACCACCACCAACCCTAAATATCATCACTTTTGTTTTATCTCCATTTACCCTTAAGCCCTTGTGCCCCCATACCATCTCTCCACTTCCTAAATCTTTCCTCCGCCTCTCTTTCATTCTCTACAATCAACACCAAATCATCAGCATACAACATCTCCCATGGGAGTCCATTTCTGAAGTCACGTGAGAGGGCTTCAAGTACCATGATAACTAACAAGGGACTCAAAACTGACCCATGATGCACACCAACATTCACGGAAAACTCATCACTCAAATCTCCATTCACTCTCACTTGGGTGCAAGCACCCACATACATGGCCATAACCACTCTAACCAGCCACTCTTCCAATCCAAGCTTTCTTATTGCCCACTTCACCACCTCTCTTGAGACTCTGTCAAAGGCCTTTTCCAAATCAACAAAAACAAAATACAGTTCCGTTTTCTTGCCAATATATTTTTCCTGAAGCTGTCGAACAATGAACATGGAATCAGTGGTCCCCCTGCCTGGCATAAACCAAAACTGCATCTCATCAATATTCACTCTTTCTTTAATCATACCTACTAGAACTCTCTCCATTACTTTCATTATCTGATCTAAGAGCTTTATATAGTACCTCTATAATTCCCTCTTTCCAGGGCATCACCCTTCCCTTTGTACACATTTACAATTACACTCTTCAGCCAATCATCTGGGACAACACACTCATATATAATCATATTTATCAGGTCAGTGACTAACCTCACCCCAATATCTCCTGAGGCCTTCAACATGTCGGCAGTCAACCCACACACACCTGCTGCCTTCCCCACCTGCATCCTGCCTATTGCCTCACTCATAGCAGCAGAGTCAATCAAACGCCAAGGCCAAACACTGGATCTGATGGCTCCAAACCTTCCCTGTTCCAGTCAAACTCCTCATTCAACAACCGGCTATAATGCTCTCTCCATGCACCTTTAATATCCCCACTGTTCACCAGATTTTTAGGACAGAAAGCTAAGATGGATAATAATGTAAAATACAACTCAGTGCCGACTATTAAACCAGATGCAATATTCAGCATAGGGCTTGGCTGAATTACACCAGATAACTGAGAGCTTACTGTATATGTCCTCAAATAAATTATAATAATGACATGCTTCCCATTAAGGAACCCCCATATTGAGGAGCTCAACTGAGTGCCAAGACAAATTAATTATTTCAAAACAGGCTGAAAACCAATTGAGAAAATAAAATCTCAGATAGGTAGTAAAAGAAACTGGAAACCATTTGAGAAACTAAAATCTAGGATATGTAGTAACACTATGTGTCTCAGCTTGGAGTCTGACTCTATTTCCTTGTGGCCGAGATTCTTCCATTTTTTTTTTTTTTTTTTTTTTTATGCATGGAAGAAGGAACCAAAGGCCACGGGCCTGCATACTGTTCCTTCCAAGAAAAAACAAAAACAGTACAAAAGAGAGCCAAATTCAAGATCCGTTCAATTCGAGATGCCTGGACACACTGCGTTTGAAAGACTGGAGATCATAGGAAGTAGGAAATACAGACATAGGAAGACAGTTCCAGAGTTGACCAGTTGCATAAATAAAAGACTGGGAGTAACGGTTAACTCTTGCATTAGAGAGTTGGACAGAAAAGGGATGAGAGTTTGTTGCTAGACGGGTACTACGTGCCCGTCGTAGAGGTGGAGGGATGCAAGCAGACAGTTCAGAGGAACAGTGACCATTGAAGTAGCGATAGAAGAGAGATAAAGATGCAACAGCGCGGCGAAGAGACAATGGTTGAAGGGAATCAGTAAGAGGAGGAGAGTTAATGAGACGAAAAGCCTTTGACTCCACCCTATTGAGAAGAGCTGCATGTGGAGAGCCTCCCCACACATGAGAGTTGTACTCCATACACGGGCGAATAAAACCCGTGTACAAGGTCAACAACTGTGCAGGGGTAAAGAAAGTACGGAATCGGCTTAGCACACCTAATCTCTTGGAAGCAGATTTCACAAGAGATGTAATATGTTCTTTCCAAGACAAATCCTGAGAGAATGAAACCCCAAGCATGTTCAAGGATGATGCAGGACATAACTGTTCATTATTAAACATTAGTGGGTAATCCTGAGGAAGATTTTGTCGGGTTGATAAGTGTAAAAACTGAGTTTTTGATGCATTGAAAATAACAAGATTATTTTTACCCCAGTCAGAGATACGAGCCAAATCAGACATTAGGTGTGCCATAGCCTCATCCCTCTTTTGTTGAAGCAACTGCTGAGATGGACGTTGCGGGAACCGAATGGAAAGGTGAAGGGTGGAATCATCAGCATATGAGTGGATAGGGTTAGATGTACAGCTTAGAAGGTCATTGATGAATAAAAGGAAGAGAGTAGGTGATAGGACAGAACCCTGAGGAACACCACTGTTGATAGGTCTAGGAGAGGAACGATGGCCGTCTACAACAGCAGCTATAGAACGACCAGAAAGGAAGCTAGAGATGAAGGCACTGATAGAAGGATAGAAACCGTAGGAGGGCAGTTTGGAAATTAAAGATTTATGCCAGACTCGATCGAAAGCCTTTGAGATGTCAAGTGCAATGACAAAGCTTTCGCCAAAGTCCCGAAGGGAGGATGACCAAGAGTCTGAAAGGCAGGTGAGAAGATCGCCAGTGGAGCGTCCCTGACGGAACCCATACTGACGATCAGAAAGAAGGCTGTGACAGGAAAGGTGCTTTAAAATTTTTCTNAAATTGTTTTTAGCAGAGCGAAGAACAGACTTAGCACGATTCCGGGCAGAAATATATAAAAGGTGTGATTCAGGGGTGGGTTGGCTCCGGTACCTCTTATAGGCCCTCTCCTTGTTGCGGACAGCATTAGAACAAGCGTGATTAAACCAAGGCTTTCTTGCATTAGTCAGAGGATATGAGAAAGGAATGTATGCTTCCATGCCTGAGAGAATAACCTCCGTAACGCGCAAGGCACACTCAGATGGCTCCCGGCCATGGAAGCAATAATCATTCCATGGAAAATCAAAGAAGTACTGCCTGAGGGCCTCCCAATCTGCAGCTCCAAAGTGCCACAGGTGGCGTTTCTTTGGAGGGTCCACAGGCCGTACTGGAGCGATTGGACATGTTAAGGTAATAAGATTGTGATCGGAGGAGCCCAACGGAGAGAAAAGATGAACAGTGTAAGCAGAAGGATTAGTTGTTAGGAAAAGGTCAAGTATGTTGGAACTCTCTCCAAGGCGGTCAGGGATACGGGTAGGGTGCTGTACAAGCTGCTCTAGGTCATTAAGGATAGAAAAGATGTAGGCTTGTTCACCAGGTGAATCAGTTAAAGGAGAGGAGAGCCAAAGGTGGTGGTGAACATTGAAATCTCCTAGAATGGAGATTTCAGAGAAAGGAGAAATGGATAGAATGTGTTCCATCGTAGAAGTAAGATAGTCAAAGAATTTTTGATAGTCAGTAGAATTAGGAGATAAGTAAACAGCACAGATATATTTAGTCAGAGAATGACAGGAAAGCCGAAGCCAGAGAGCAGAGAATTCAGAAGAATCAAGTTCAGGAACACGAGAGCAAGACAGATCATTGCGTACGTACACGCAACAGCCACCTTTGGCTTTGAAACGAGAATAGAGAAAGTAGGAGGATACAGAAAAGGGTTTGCTGTCAGTTGCCTCAGACAGCTGAGTCTCAGTGAGAAAGAGAAGGTGAGGTTTAGAGGAGAAGAGGTGGTGCTCAACAGCGTGAAAGTTAGAGGAAAGGCCGCGAATGTTACAGAAATGAAGAAGGAGTGAGTCAGACAGTGGTTCCAGGCAGCTCCTTGAGTCGTCACCGGGAGAGGGGCGGATGGTGGGGGCATTTATGGTCCCCCCCCCTGGGGACTCCGAGGCATGATTTTTATGTGCCATTTTGAAAATTTTGAAAAGGAAGTGTAGTGTGTAGCGTGTATGTAGTTTGGTGTTGACAGTTAGAGAAACTTGTATTGGAGAGCATGCTGGTCTACTCTCTGTGTAACTGAGACACTGAAAAAGTTCAGCAAAGGAGGATGGTCAGGAACAAGTCCTGAGGGCTGATGAAACGGGAGCTCCAGCTCTCCCTGTCATCAGCTTTCCATCCTCCCTGGGAGTACTGCCCTGCTCGACTGGTGCTAAAGTCTCCTCACCCTGATGGTGTGCTATTCACAATAGCTAAATTTTGATATTAGGTAACCATATAACCAAATGGCCACCAAGGGATCTATTGAGGTTGAGGTGCTCCAACCAGATAGGGATCATAAGGGTTTCCATCTGAAAGGTGGTCGGAGTTAACTGCTCTCATAATCCCACTCATGAGTGAGCAAGTCTGGTCACCCTCACCTTAAAGTTCAGGAGTGAACAGCCTAGCTCCTGATGGGGCAAAAGTTTAGATGACAGACAATATATACTGTAATACAGTAAAACCTCAAGTTACAACAGCTCTTTTTGTCTCTATCTATCTATCTATTGCCAGATGTCTCAATCCCATAAGGGGTGGCCACAAACAAATCGCCTCCATGTCGCTCTGTCCCCCACCAATTCACTGCCCTCCTCCCAGCTCACACACCCCCTCTCTCATATACCTCTCCACTCCATCCCTCCATCTCATCCTTGGCCTCCCCCTCCCTTACCCTCCCTCCACCTCACTCACATACACTCTCATCATCAGTCTCTCACTCTCCATCCTCTCCTCATGCCCAAACCACCTTAATGTGTTTCTCCAAACACTTCCTATCACACATCCACACCACAACACTCCTTCAATTCCTCATTTGTCAGTCTCTCTCTCCATGTGACTCCACATGCTCCTCTCAAATAACTCAATTCCACTGCACTCACTCTTGACTTCTGTCTCTCCAACAGGGTCCAAGCTTCACTTCCATACGTTACAGTTGGTATCACAATACTGTCATGTAGCAGCTTTTTCACTTCCATGCTTACTTCCCTGTTTCTTATCACTGTTTTCAAGGAACCAGCAACCTTTCTTCCCTGCTGCACCCTTTCAAGTGCTTCAACCTCTAAACTTCCATCCTTACTCATCACACTACCCAAGTACTTACCGTATATCTCGGCATATAAGGCGACCTTTGAATCATCTAAAAAACACCCCAAAACCAGGGATCGTCTTATAGGCCAGGTACAAAAACAGAGGCCTTAAAATTCTATTCAAAATACCACCCTATAACAAATTTTTAAGCTACCAGATTGTAAATACAAAAACACTAACCTCAAAATCCCATACAATCTATTGTAATGATGCGTTGGCGAAGGTTGCTGGGGTCTTCAGTCTTAAAAACTGCTGTTGTAGTGTACACAATTTTTATTTTTCACTAAAATCCATCACCAATGTGGTGTTAAACTAATAAAAGCATTGTAAAATAAAAATAAGCATCACACACATTTAAAATCCTTCAAAATCGCTAGCTTCATCGTCCGAGGTAGAGAACTCTCCTAGCACATCCTTTACAGTGTCGTCATATGGGTCCCAGTCTGAATCCAGTGAGTCGGCTTCGGCTTCGTCATCGGCTTCATCGTCAGTGTCCCACCATAAATCATCCTCCGTGCCATCAATTGCATTAGATATACCACAGTTTTGAAAGATTTTATTACAGTCTCTACTTTCATTTTATCCCCTGAATTGATTACAAAATCACACAGCACATCAAGTGATGGTGCACACATAGCCCCACCTTTTGTAAAGGATTTTTCAGCATCTATCATCCAATTATTCCATTCTTCACACACATGATCTTTAAATGGCTTGTTCAAGCATATGTCTAGTGGTTGCATTAGAGAAGTCAAACCACCTGGTATAACAGCAATCTCAGTATTTTTTTGTGCTAATCGCTTCTTAGTGCTATATACTGACTGCCTGGGCGCCTGTTCCACACGTTATCTATCCATAATTTTACACCATCTTCAATCCTTTTTCATGAAAATGTACAAAAACACCTGGTGGGAATTTTATTTTAGGTTTAGTTTTGTGCTTGAAGATGACCATGGGTTTTAACTTTGTACCATCGGCCATGCATGATAATACCACCACCGTAAACCTGGTCTTTTCATTGCCTGTACTTCTGATTTGCACAGTTTTTACACCTTTACCATTTTATTGCCTATCATGTCAAAATTCATGGGTGGTTCATCCATGTTTCCGATATTTGACAATGAAAACTAGTGTTTCTGCCTCAGACGTATAATAAACTGCTGGAAACTGGTAACTTTATGATCAAGATCTTTTGGTACTTTCTGAGCAAATTATGCTTTTTGTAGGATTACCATATTTTTCCTGTTCACGAAATGGTCGCACCAGCCTTCTGTACCTTTAAAATCTCTACTGTGTTCTGGGTTTGACCTTGCCCACTTCAGCAGTGCATATACTCTGATCATTTTTCTTGTGACGGTGTAGCAATCCTGCCTCTGTTCGATTACCCATTTTGCAGTGATCTTCCAACTCTGGCCAACAACTGACTCCTCTTCTCATCGAACATTTTTTCTTTGGCATTTTTCTTAAAACATCTTCATTCTTTCTCCACTCTCTTACCATCTTCTCAGTTATGTCAAATGTCCCTGCAGCAGCACAGTTGTTTGATTCCTTGGCCACTTCAATGACTTTTAACTTAAAACTTGCTTCATACTGTCTTCGTTTTGCTGGTGGCTCCATGATAATTTGATAAAAATTTTCAAACTGGTAAAGACAGAAGCTAGCAACAGACTCAGTCGTGGATCGCTTTGTAACAGTGCTTCACCCACCTACTGGCCACGCCTACCAGCTCAGTCAACAAGACACCGCACGTACGATATGTAAACAAATCGGTCATTGACCTTGATTAAACTACGGTACAACTACCCCCACTGACGATAGTCTACATATAGTACTGTATTTAACTTATTATATGCCTCACAGATAACATACCAATAATTCACACGATTTACAGGTAATACTTTAACCCACCAAGCCCCACCGACGTACAATGTATGTCACTACTTTTTTCCACGGACATACTCATCGATGTGCATCGTACGTCACTCAATTGCAAGGCCCGTCGTTTTCACATTTTTCAAGATTCGCGGGTGATTTTTGGTAGGCATATGTGGTAGACCTTCCTTTACCTGCTGTCAAGTGGGGATACTGCCTAGCCCCACTTGACCCCCCTCCCCCCCACACTCGGCAATTCACCTGTTAGCAGTAACCTGGCTAGCAAAGATATGTTGCCCCACGGTCTCTCCAATGACGAAATTCACGGTAAAAGTGATTCCTGAGGTGGAGGACAAAGAAACAAAGAAGCTAGAGGGCGAAACAAACAGAAGTGATGAGGTGGTAATGTCATAAAGGAAGGTGCCATATACTGGGGTTTTGGGTGAGTAAACAATGCTTTTGTTGCCTATATTATTGTGTGAAAACCAAAACAGACTTGTACAACACATAAATTAGTACCAAATAAATAAATAAAAATGTAATTTAAAATGGCTTGAATTAGTTAACCCTTTCATGGTTGGTTCATTTTCTTTAGCCAGGTACCCTGAGAAAGAAGGAAAACGTAAGGCTGACTGACACCTGTAATAAGCTCAGGAGCGTGATTTCTCAATGAATTTTCAATGTTTCTCACCAAAAGCGGAGGTCTGAGCAGAGAGAGAGAGAGAGAGAGAATCGGACGGGTTCTGAGGGTGTGTTGTGTAAAAAATTGGTCAGGACTGGACGGGTTAAGGTATGGTACCTTATTACTGGTAATACATTTTAGGTATTTAACTGAAGGCACTATTTAATTCATTGTACTGGTATATCACTGTCTCGGTTGTTTGGTGCTCACTGACCTAAACTTCACCAAAGATGGTTTGGTAGTTTAGGGGGTCATCTAATACTACTGATATGAGTTAATACCATGGAACTCTGACTGAAATTTGGGGGTCGTCTTCTCTGAAGCCCACCTTATCTGCCCAGATATACGGTAAATGCACTCACATTCTCCATATCCTTCCTATCCAATCTCACTGTACATTCACTGATTTCACTTCTCTCGAAGACCATCACTTTACTCTTCCCTACATTCAACTTTAGATTCCGCTTCTTACACACTCTCCCAAACTCATCTACCAAGCCTTGCAACTCCCCTTTGTCTTCACTTAACAACGCAGCATCATCTGCAAACACCAGTACAGGGAGTTTCCAAACACTGACCTCTCTCACTAAGGCCGCTCCAACATCTACTGCCCGACCATGTATCTCTTTTATAACCCCATCCATATACAGATTGAACAACCATGGAGACATAACACATCCTTGTTTCAATCAAACATTCAAATGGAAAAATTCACTCAATTAACCATCCACACACACACTGCTCTTATTGTAATTATTCAAATTTATGAAACTATAAAAGTTAGGAAATTATTCAATTATACTCATACGATATTCGTATTTCAAAATTCTGCCATTCCCAATTCATCAAGTAAAGAAGCAATAAAAATATAACATGAGCTACAACATTAATGGAGCGTACTGCATCAGCTGTTCACGCAGTCAAGGAAGTAGCCTCAATGAAACTCAGTCCCAATTTATCCCCACTATAGCAACACGTGAAAAGCAGCATCCTATACTCTATTTTACATAAGGTAGGAGGAGGCTGTAGCACGGGCCGAACAGGGTAGTACTCCCAAGGGGAATGGGAATACTGGTGATGGGGAGAGCTGGAGCTCCTGTTTCACTAGCTACCTAACCATCCCCCTTTACTGACCTTTTCAGTGTGACAGTAACATGGAGAGTAGACCAGCATACTCTCCCAAACATTTCCTCTAACTATCCTATGCACTACACCACATGCGCTTTACATGTTACACAACGTATCCCACTATGTTACAGGGGTTGACGCCAGCAAGGGTATGTGGCCAGAAAACTTTGCCCCCGCTACCTAGTGGCGGACTTCGGGGGGAGGCTTGACTGGGGTTCCGACGGCATAGATCACGGGTCCGGGGCGAGATGGGGCTCGAACCTGTGCTAGAGGGTACAGGGCATTGCGGTTCCCAGGCTGCCGCTTCCGCTCAATAGAGAGGGGCCCGAACCTGGGAGTAGCGCCCCAAGAGGCTGCCCTATCAGTGGGTGTATAATGGCGGGGCAGCTGCAGTGCCAAGCTGCGCTTGGAGGGAGTCCCTGCAGCTGTCCTGGCAGGGTGCCCTGAGGCCACTACCACAGCCACTGGTAAGCTGGTGGGCTAGGGGTCCCAGATCCATTGCCTGGACCTGGGTCTGTGCAATGGGTCGGGCCTTTGGAATGTTTACCCCCCTTTATCTTACCAACTATGAACTACAAAAACAAGCACCAAAGCAAGCCTGAGGACAGCAAATCACCCAGGGCGTCTACGGTGGGTTCGTGGAATGTGGGAAGTTTGAGAGGAAGAGCAGGGGAAGTCGTTGAGGCATTCAGTAGGAGGTGGGTGGATGTGGCATGTTTGCAGGAAGTCCAGTACAGGGGTGGATCAGCCAGAAAGATTGTTGGGAAGGATTACTACTATAAGTTGTTTTGGCACTGGGGAACTGACGGATATGGGGGTGTGGGGGTGTTGGTTGCAGAGATATGGGTGGAATATGTCATGAATGTTATGAGAGTAAGTGACAGGATAGTAGTGGTGAAAATTTTGATCGGGCAGAAATTGATTTCAGTTATATCGGCATATGCTCCACAGGTAGGATTGGATGACGCAGAGAAGGATAGGTTTTGGGATGATTTAATACGTGTAGTAAGTGGTATGGGTGATGATGAGGTAGTGGTTCTGGGAGGAGATTTAAATGGTCATGTGGGTGAAGCAGCTCAAGGTTATGAAGGCGTCCATGGAGGATGTGCATATGGTGTGAGGAATGTGGAAGGAGAAAGAATACTCGAGTTTGGGGAGGCTATGGACATGATTGTGTGCAACACACATTTTAGGAAAAGAATCAGCCGGTTGATTACGTACGAGTCCGGGGGAAATAGTAGTCAGATAGATTATTTTCTGGTCAGGAGGGTTGATAGGAGATTAGTGAGGGATGTTAAAGTTATAGGAAGTGAGGAGTGTGTGCAGCAGCATAAACTGTTGATTTGTGACATGGTGCTTAAGGAACAAGTGATGAGAAGGAGGACATATGTGCCTAGGAGGAAAATATGGAAGCTGGGAAACCAATCAGTAAGGGATGCCTTTTATAGTGAGATGAGGAGAGTGGTGGCTGAACAGGAAGCCGTAGATAGAGGCGTTAATGAACAGTATAGAGCCCTTAAGAACAACCTCTTGAGAGTTACCGATGCAATATGCAGTTGGACAAGAGGCCCACCAAGACATAAAGTAACTTGGTGGTGGGATGAGGGTGTAGAAGCTGCAGTTAAGGAGAAAACAAGGCTTTTCCGGGAAAGGAAGAATGGAGGTAACAGGGAGGAGTACTTGGCTGCCAAGCACAGGGCTAGAAGAGAGGTATACAGGGCGAAGTCTGAGTCACAGACTTTTACTTGATAATCTAAATCATGGAGAAAGGAAAAATATGACTTTTAGGGTGGCAAATCAGGTGAAGAGGGATAATCGGGATATTGTAGGTGAGCAGTGTGTGAAGAATGATGATGGAAGGGTAGTGGTGAACAGTGAGGATATTAAAGATGCATGGAGGGAGCATTATAGCCGATTGTTGAATAAGGAGTTTGATTGGGATAGAGAAGGTTTGGAGCAAGCTGATCCAGTGTTTGGCCCTTGGCCTTTGATTGACACTGCTACTGTGAGTGAGGCAATAGGCAGGATGCAGGTGGGGAAGGCGGCAGGTGTGTCTGGGTTGACTGCCGAAATGTTGAAGGCCTCAGGAAATACTGGGGTGACGTTAGTCACTGACCTGATAAATATGATTATATATGAGTGTGTTGTCCCAGATGATTGGCTGAAGAGTGTAACTGTAAATGTGTACAAAGGAAAGGGTGATGCTCTGGAAAGGGGAAATTACAGAGGTATAAAGCTCTTAGATCAGATAATGAAAGTAATGGAGAGAGTTCTAGAAGGTATGATTAGAGAAAGAGTGAATGTCGATGAGATGCAGTTTGGGTTTATGCCAGGCAGGGGGACCACTGATGCCATATTCATTGTTCGACAGCTTCAGGAAAAATATATTGGCAAGAAAAGGGAATTGTATTTTGTTTTTGTTGATTTGGAAGAGGCCTTTGACAGAGTCCCTAGAGAGGTGGTGAAGTGGGCAATGAGAAAGCTGGGGTTGGAAGAATGGCTGGTTAGGGTGGTTATGGCCAAGTACATGGGTGCTCACACCCAGGTAAGAGTAAATGGAGCTTTGAGTTATGAGTTTTCCGTGAATGTTGGTGTGCATCAGGGGTCAGTTTTGAGTCCCTTGTTGTTTATCATGGTGCTTGAAGCCCTCTCACGTGACTTCAGAGATGGACTCCCATGGGAGATGCTGTATGCTGATGATTTGGTGTTGACTGCAGAGAATGAAAAGGAGGAAGAGGAAAGATTTAAGAAGTGGAGAGATGGTATGGGGTACAAGGGCTTAAGGGTAAATGCAGATAAAACAAAAGTGATGATATCTAGGGTTGGTGGCGGTACAATCAGAGAAGAGGGAGAGTGGCCATGTGCAGTTTGCCACAAGGGTGTGGGAAGTAATTCCATCTTGTGTAGTGTTTGTGATAAGTGGGTGCACAAGAGATGTAGTGGTATTAGAGGTAGACTGCGGGATGATGCTGATTTCATGTGTGCGGCGTGTCGGGGAGAGCAGGTGGAGTTTGTTAGGCATGAGAGGGTTGAACTTGCAGGTGAGTCTCTCTTGAGTGTGTGGAGGAGTTTCGTTATTTGGGAGACATGTTATATGCCGGAGGTGGGGCTGGAGTTAGCTCGGTTGCTAGGGTGAGAAGTGGTTGGAAGAAGTTCAGGGAGCTGTTGCCTCTCCTGATATTGAGAGGACTCTCCTTACGAGCTAAGGGGTCTTTGTATGCAGCATGTGTTAGGAGTGTGATGCTGTTTGGTAGTGAGACCTGGGCAGTAAAGGAAGAGGATATTCGCAGGTTTAAACGTACAGAAATGACAATGATTAGGTGGATGTGCAGTGCATCCCTGCGTGCAAGGCCTGGGGGGGCTGGGTTTACGATGGAAGAGTTGAGAGGTAGGATGGGACTGGAGTGTATGGTGTTGTGATGAGGAGAGGTAGGCTGAGGTGGTTTGGACATGTGGAGAGGATGGGGGATGATAATTGGGTGCAGAGGGTGAGAGGTGTTAATATTGGGGGAAGGGTTGGGAGGGGTAGACCGAGAAAGACATGGGACGAGGTCATTAACTGTGACTTAAGGGTTAAGGGACTGAACAGGGAGGCTGCCAGGGAACGAGCAGCATGGAGGGCCGCCATTAAGTGACCAAGGCCGACGCATGCAAGCATGTTGGAGCCTTCAAAAACGAAACGAAACGTAACATTACCAGTTAGTAGAATAAAGAGGTGTATAAAGAAACCAAGTTAATAACAGTGCAAATACCATACTTGTACATTCTGTGTATCCTTTATTTTATGACACTGTCTCAATTTAACTCCCACTAAAACAACATGTGAAGTACAGTACGACCTCACTATAAAAGAATAATTGGGACCCAAACCATTCCAAAAAACGAGAAATTTTGATAAAAGCGACATCCGGACTTCTCCCTGCTAATCTGGACTTTTTCCGATACATCAGCCATTAGTCCGGCCCACATGCACAGTTATTAAACTTTTGACTACCATTGTGGTACTGTACTGTGTTATAACTTCACTACATAAATCAAATGGTACTGTATAACAATACTGTACTGTACACTGATAAACATGCCTTTTATTTACCTTATTGTGGTAAACACAGCTGAAGTGGTCAGACAGTCCGGACTGCTTCTGGCATTATCGGGTTTTTTCCAATATATAGGAATTAAGTCCGGGAGCTCATCGAGTCCGATGAAAGTGAATTCCGGTCTATTGAAGTCCGTTATATCGAGGTCCTACTGTATAATGCACATTATTTTCAAACAACCTAACATAAAAAATGAGTAGAATAAAGATTCCGGTCTACTGAAGTCCATTATATCGAGGTGTTACTGTATAATGCACATCATTTTCAAACAACCTAACATTAAAAATGAGTGGAATAAAGACAATCAGTGAATGGTTGTAGAGGTACCAGGGGTGGGCATTCTGTGCATACCTACAATTAGAAATTACAACTGATTCTAACCCCTGCCAAAACAAATGTGAACAGCAGTGGCTTACATTGTACACTGCATTATTTACAAGCAATACAACACTCAGTGAAGATGAAGGGGAGCTGCAAGGCTTGGTAGATGAGTTTGGGAGAGTGTGTAAGAAATGGAATCTAAAGGTCAATGTAGGGAAGAGTAAAGTGATGGTCTTTGAGAGAAGTGAAGCCAGTGAATGTACAGTGAGATTGGATGGGGAGGATATGGAGAATGTGAGTGCATTTAAGTACTTGGGTAGTGTGATGAGTAAGGATGGAAATCTGGAGGGTGAGGTGCTTGAAAGGGTGCAGCAGGGAAGGAAGGTTGCTGGTTCGTTGAAAGCAGTGATAAGAAATAGGGAAGTGAGCATGGAAGTGAAAAAGTTGTTACATGACAGTATTGTGATACCAACTCTAACATATGGAAGTGAAGCTTGGACCCTGTTGGAAGGACAGAAGTCAAGAGTGAGAGCAGTGGAAATGAGTTATTTGAGAGGAGCATGTGGAGCCACATGGAGAGACAGACTAACAAATGAGGAAGTGAAGAAGCGTTGTGGTGTGGATGTGGACATGATAGGAAGTGTTAGGAGAAACACGTTACGGTGGTTTGGGCATGTAGAGAGAGGATGGAGAGTGAGAGACTGATGAGGAGAGTGTATGTGAGTGAGGTGGAGGGGGGGAGAGGGAAGGGGAGACTGTTGATGAGGTGGAGGGATGGAGTGGAGAGGTACATGAGAGAGGGGGGTGTGAGTTGAGAACGAGGTAGTGAAATGGTGGGGGGCAGAGAGAGATGAAGGCGATTTGTTTGTGCCCACCCCGTGTGGGATTGAGGCATCTGGCAATAGACAGATTTTTTTTTTTTTTAATGCAAGGAAGAAGGAACCAAAGGCCACAGGCCTGCATACTGTTCCTTCCAAGAAAAAGCAAAAACAATACAAAAGAGAGCCAAATTCAAGATCCGTTCAATTCGAGATGCATGGACACACTGCGTTTGAAAGACTGGAGATCATAGGAAGTAGGAAATACAGACAGAGGAAGACAGTTCCAGAGTTGACCAGTTGCATAAATGAAGGACTGGGAGTAACGGTTAACTCTTGCATTAGAGAGTTGGACAGAAAAGGGATGAGAGTTTGTTGCTAGAGGGGTACTACGTGCCCGTCGTAGAAGTGGAGGGATGCAAGCAGACAGTTCAGAAGAACAGTGACCATTGAAGTAGCGATAGAAGAGAGAGAAAGATGCAACAGAGCGGCGAAGAGACAAAGGTTGAAGGGAATCAGTAAGAGGAGGAGAGTTAATGAGATGAAAAGCCTTTGACTCCACCCAATTGAGAAGAGCTGCATGTGGGGAGCCTCCCCACACATGAGAGTTGTACTCCATACACGGGCGAATGAAACCCGTGTACAGGGTCAACAACTGTGCAGGGGTAAAGAAAGTTCGGAATCGGCTTAGCACACCTAATCTCTTGGAAGCAGATTTCACAAGAAATGTAATATGTTCTTTCCAAGACAAATCCCGAGAGAATGAAACCCCAAGCATGTTCAAGGATGATGCAGGACATAAATGTTCATTATTAAACATTAGTGGGTAATCCTGAGGAAGATTTTGTCGGGTTGATAAGTGTAAGAACTGAGTTTTGGGTGCATTAAAAACAACAAGATTATTTTTACCCCAATCAGAGATACGAGCCAAGTCAGACATTAGGTGTGCCATAGCCTCATCCCTTTTTTGTTGAAGTAACTGCTGAGATGGACGTTGCGGAAACCGAATGGAAAGGTGAAGGGTGGAATCATCAGCATATGAGTGGATAGGGTTAGATGTACAGCTTAGAAGGTCATTGATGAATAAAAGGAAGAGAGTAGGTGATAGGACAGAGCCCTGAGGAACACCACTGTTGATAGGTCTAGGAGAGGAACGATGGCGATCTACAACAGTGGCTATAGAATGACCAGAAAGGAAGCTAGAGATGAAGGCACAGATAGAAGGATAGAAACCGTAGGAGGGCAGTTTGGAAATTAAAGATTTATGCCAGACTCGATATGTGACTGATAAACACCATCTCTTGCTTGTAAACTCTTACGAACCCAATTCAGTTGAAGCAACTTAACCCCTTTTAGACCAAATGTCACCTGGTTATAAGGCTACCATCGAACATATGAAATGGTGTCCTGGGGGACAGGAAATCATTTGGCTTGTCACTCAAGTTACCTCTCACCTGAAGGCAGCCCTATGTCAAGCGAGTGGATTTTGGATCCAGTCCGTCAACATTAAATAATACGTATATACCACTAGATGAGGACTTTTTTGGCAGAAGGGCAACTTCTGCCACCAAACACCCACCAAACACCTCATATATCAGTACAGTAAATCCATGCATTACCTGATGAGAGAGGTGTTTGGCAGGTAGGGTGTGGGACTGGGCTGGCAAAGCTGAGGCAGTCACAGTGTAATTGGAGGCAGTGTTGTTGCTGTTGTTGTAACCACTGCCAGTCTGATCCAACTTTCGCTTCCTCTGCAGACACTGTCCAGAAGTGGCAGGGGCATGCAAGACTGCACTGGGCTCACCTCCCGCCGGAGAGATGAACATGTCATGCATTCCCTGCAACACACCAACACACACGAAGGTTACTGGTTAGGTCACACTGCCACACACAAGCAATGACAGTCTAAAGACTCTAAACCACATTATTTTCACATCAATCTTGTCACTCCAGTATACCTGTAATTTTACAACACGCATCAAGGTTACAGATTGGATCACAATGCCACATACAAGCAATGACATTCTACACTATTTTACCATTAGTTTCATACTGGTTAGATCGCAATGCTACACACGAGAAAAGATATTTCAAAGTATTTATCATTATAACTCAGATATACCGATACTTGGATTTTTAATACACCAACACACAGTAACCTTAAATACAGGTTAGATAAAAAAAAAAACACATGAAAGCAATGCCACCCTCAAACATAATTATCATCAATTCCATCTTATATGTAGCAGTAGTAGTAGCTGTTCCCTGGGCAGTCTGGCTGAACAGCCCCGAGTCCCCAAGGAAGGCCATGGCTGAGACCAGGCATTCCCACAGAGCTCTCAAGCAGTATAGGTTGTGCTGTTGGCGTAGGTGATTGTGTGCAGTGCAGTCTTCCATAATGTGCTTAATAGTATGAGGTGCTGTGTTACATTTTGGACAGGCATCAGTAATGGAGTCATCCAGCCTCTTCTGGTAACTTAAGAGGGCTGGATGATGCCCACATCTCAGCCTGGCCTGGTGGACCCTGTCCTCACGAGGGAGATAGGATTCAGAAGGGTGGATATCAGGAGGCCAAGCATGCAGCTGTGTGTTTAAGTGACTGAATGAAGCAGCGAGTTATTTGAATATGGAGATTGCAATGTGGAATGTTTGGGGTATGAATGATGAGGTGAAAGAGAGAGAGATTGTACATGTGCTTGAGACTGCGAAAGTGGATATATGTGGAATAACTGAAACTAAATGGCGAGGTGAGAGTGTGAGAGAATGGGAGTATGGATGGGCTATGTGCACGGGAGTGGGTGAGAATGAGAGGGCGAAAGAGGGAGTGCGTATTGCTGTGAGCAACAGGTGGAAGCAGAATATAAGAGAGTATGGATTAGCTGGGTCAAGGATTGTGTGGGTAAGAGTGAAAGTTGGACTACAAATGTGGGCAATTGTGTGCATGTATGTGCCAACGCAAGATCGTGTAAGTAGAGTGAGAGAAGAGTTTTGGACAAATGTGGGAGACTGCTTGGAAAAGTTTGAAAGGAATGAGAAAGTGTTTCTGATTGGAGATATGAATGGAAAAGTAGGGAATGAAGGTGGATGGAGTAGTTGGTGAGTGGGGTGTGCCTGCAGAGATGGATGAGAATGGCAGTGCTTTAGTGGACATTTGTGCTGGGAAGGGGTTGGTGGTAGCTAACACCCTCTTCAGGCACAAAATGATCCATAGGTATACATGGCGAGTGGTGAGAAGAGAGGACGGTGGAATGAATGAACGGAAGGCAATGATTTACTGTCTGTGTGTATGTGAAAAGATGAGAAGATGTGTAATCACCACTTGGTGGTGGCCAGAATCAGAATCCAAACAAGATGGAGGAAGAGAAGAAGGGAAAGACAGGAGGAAGTACTGTATTTGTTACAAGGAGGGTAGAAAAGTTACAAGAGGATGGAATAAAGGCTGAATATAAAAGGGAAGTGGAGGAGCAATTGGGTAAATATAGATTGGAGCAGATGGGGGATGTGGAAGGTGTGTGCATGGTATTCACAGAAGAAATCTGTGCAGCATGTGAGGTGGTGTGTGGGGTGAAGAGAAGACGAAAGGGGGTTCAGGGAACAGGATGGTGGACTAAAGAGGTGAGAGAGGCTGTGGCACAAAAGAAGAAAGCATATAATGAGTGGATGAGGAACAGGGGCATCGAAGAAGCTGAGAGACGGACGAGAGAGTTATATGTAGTGAGGAGGAGAAAGGTGAAAAGATTAGTAAGAGAGAGTAAGAAGAGAGTGAATGAGGAATTTGGAATAAATCTGAGTGCAAAGTGGAGGGAATGTAAGAAAATG
This sequence comes from Birgus latro, assembly GCA_018397915.1. Lineage (NCBI taxonomy): Eukaryota > Metazoa > Arthropoda > Malacostraca > Decapoda > Coenobitidae > Birgus > Birgus latro. The sequence continues at coordinate 29,199 of JAGKTI010001479.1, read as the reverse complement.
TTCTGGAAGGAGGTAGAGAGAGCTAGACAGGGTGCCAATGAAGTCAGTGGGGGTGTGAAAGATAAAAATGGTAGATTACTAGTGGAGAAGGGAGAAAAAGTAAACAGATGGAGAGAACACTAATGAACTGTTGAACATAGAGAATGAAAGTAATGCAAGTATAAGTGGCTGGGGAATGGCAGGGAGAAGGACAGTTGTGAGAAGAGAGGAAGAAATCACCAGGATGGAAGTGGTGGAAGCAATGAAGAAAGTTAAATTGGGGAAAGCCCCAGGAATTGATGGAGTGTGTGGTGAAATGCTGACGCATGGAGAAGAGATAGTAATAGAATGGATGTGGAAGGTGTGCAGATTGGCGTGGGAGGAGAGTAGAGTCCCGGAGGATTGGAAGTCAGGTATAATTATTCCTCTGTACAATGGAAAAAGGGAAAAAGCAGTATGTGGTAATAATAGGGGCATTTGCCTTCTCAGTGTAATAGGAAAAGTATATGGTAGGATACTTATTGACAGAGTTAGGGAAATTACAGAGGAATTAGTTGGAGAAGAACAAGGAGGTGTTAGGAAGGGAAGAGGTTGTGTAGACCAAATATTCATTCTTAGATCCTTAGTGGAAAAGTTTCTAGAGAAGGGCAAGAAGATGTATGCAGCCTTCATGGATCTGGAGAAAGCATATGACTGGGTGGATAAACAAGATTTGTGGAAGGTATTAGAATATATGGAGTGGATGGGAAGTTGTTGAAGGCAGTGAAGAGTATGTATAAGGATGCTAAGGCTGCAGTGTGTGTGGATGGCAAACTGAGTGAATCTTTCCATTTGAAGGTTGGATTGAAACAAGGATGTGTCATGTCTCCATGGTTGTTCAATCTGTACATGGATGGGGTTATAAAAGAGATACAAGGTCAGGCAGTGGATGTTGGAGTGGCCCTAGTGAGAGAGGACAGTGTTTGGAAACTCCCTGTACTGTTGTTTGCAGATGATACTAAGTTGTTGAGCGAAGACGAAGGGGAGCTGCAAGGCTTGGTAGATGAGTTTAGGAGAGCGTGTAAGAAACGGAATCTAAAGGTGAATGTAGGGAAGAGTAAAGTGATGGTCTTCAAGAGAAGTGAAGCCAGTGAATGTACAGTGAGATTGGATGGGAAGGATATGGAGAATGTGAGTGAATTTAAGTACTTGGGCAGTGTGATGAGTAAGGATGGAAGTCTGGAGGGTGAAGTGCTCGAAAGGGTGCAGCAGGGAAGGAAGGTTGCTGGTTCATTGAAAGCAGTGATAAACAGGGAGGTGAGCGTGGAAGTGAAAATGTTGTTACATGACAGTATTGTGATACTGACAAATGGAAGTGACGTATGGACCCTGTTGGAAGGACAGAAGTGAAGAGTGAGAGCAGTGGAAATGAGTTATTTGAGAGGAGCATGTGGAGTCACATGGAGAGACAGACTAACAAATGAGGAAGTGAAGGAGCATTGTGGTGTGGTTGAGGACATGATGGGAAGTGTTAGGAGAAACATGTTAAGGTGGTTTGGGGATGTGGAGAGGATGGACAGTGAAAGAATGACGAGGAGAGTGTATGTGAGTGAGGTGGAGGGGGCGAGAGGGAGGGGGAGGCCGAGGATGAGATGGAGGGATGGATTGGAGGTATATGAGAGAGGGGGGTGTGAGCTGGGAGCGTGGTAGTGAAATGGCAGGAGACAGAGTGACATGGAGGTGATTTGTTTGTGGCCACCCCGTGCGGGATTGAGGCATCTGGCAATAAATAGATATGCTTCTGGAAGCTGGTCTGAGGCGGGTGAGGGGGAAAAGATGACAGTATTTGTGTGTATGATATCATGTGACGGGTGTTGTTTTGATGTTCCTTGGTGTGTGTGGATGTGCTGCCATGTAGTGTAGTGGATATTGTTGGTTTATGGAGGCTGCAGTGAGAATTTGGGTGCCTCTCATGTCTAGGTGATCCTTGACTTTGAGGACTTTGGTTTCTTGACACAGGTGGTCTGTGGGTGTAGTAGCTGTGCAGCCTGTGATTATTTTAGGGCCTTGTATTGTATGGTCTGTAGAGTGTTGTAGTCTGGTTAGGAGCCCAAGCAGGGCTTGCATAATTCATCACTGAACGTATATTGTGTTTATATACTGTGGTGGTGGTTTCTTTGTTGTGTCCAAATGCTGTATGGGCAAGTGACCTCAAGGCACTGAGTCTTGGTGTTATTTTTAATGTTTGTCACATGTTGTTTAAATGACACTGATGTATGTTACACCAAGGATTTTGGGTGTGTTTGTCTGTCGCAGGTGAGTGTTGTTTATGGTGAGGTGTGAAATGTGACAGTGTCCTGCTGTCCAGTTTGTGAGAAGGGTCACTGTAGATTTGGCTGGGGCTATTTTGAGCCTGTTTGTGGTGAACCATTTGTGCAGTGTGTTAAGGTAAGTTTGGAGGATGTGTGCAGCTGCATTTGGGTTTTGGTGTGTACATGTAAGTGTTATGTCATCTGCATAGGAAGCTATGTGTATCTGTGGTGTGTGTGGTGTGGGTATGTCATGCATGTATTGGTTAAAAAGTGTAGGGGACAAAACAGATCCTTGGGGGATGCCACTTGTGAAGTTTCTGATGTTCGAAGACTGACTGGCAAATATTACATGCACACATCTGCCTGCTAAGTAGTTTGCCAGCCATCTTTTTGTGTTATTGTGCATGTTTGTGTTGAATATTTTGTTTGTGAAGTTCTGGCAGGGGATGGCATCAAAAGCCTTGCTAATGTCTAGTGTGACTAGCAGTGTTCTGTGTGGTGGCCTAGCTGAATTCATGCCATCAAAAACTCTCTGTGCAAGGTCTGTAAGAAGAGTGTTTATGGAGTGTAGTGGCCTAAAGCCATGTTGTGATGGGGCTAGGAGGGGTGTGAGGTGTAACTAGTACTAGTACCAGTCATTCAGTGACTTTAGAGGGGGTGCAGAGGAGTGTGATGGATAGTGATGATAATGCCATGCTTCCAGATGTTGGGTGAGTAGCTGTAGTTTGATATGTTGGTGAGTGCTTGTATGCCTTGTGGTCCAAGATGTTTAAGGTGAATGTTGCTTATGTTGTCTAGTCCACAGGCAGAGTACTTAAGGTTGCTAAGTGAAAGGTGCATAGTCTGGGACTGGGGAACTGTCTCTTACATCAGATGATATCAGTCGTCGCGATGGGAGTTTAGATGGCTGACATGTGAAAAGTTATTTATGAGAGTGTTTGCTTCTTGTTTGTTTGAAGATATGGTGTCTGTTGTTGTGATGGCAGCATGTGATTGTGTTGTGTTGCTGTTGGAGAGTGTGATGCTGTTTAGTGTTTTGTAGAGTTTGCTTGTGTTTGTTTTGTTGTCAAGTGTTTGGCGATAATTATTCCAGATTAGTGTCTCCTGTTCTGATATTTTATTTTTTATATGAGTGTTGAGTTATTGTATTTGTTGTATGGTGTCTTGTGGGGTGTTGGGAAGTGTCGTAGTGTGTCCCGTTGACTGATGAGGGCTTGAATTTCTGGTGGGAAGTTGGGGTTGTGTCTCTTTCTGTTGCCTCTAGGGATGTGACTTTTGTCTGCGTTTTGTATAACTGTACTGAAAGTGTGCACGGCGGTGTTGATGTTTGTGATAGATGTACTGTTTAATGCTTCAAAGTGTTGTTCTGTTTCAGCTGAGAAGGCTTCCCAGTTGGCTCTCTTATAATTAGTGTATGTGTTTCTGTGGCCAGCTGGGGTGATTCTGGTTTTGGTAGTGATGATGACTGGGAGGTGATCAGATCCAAGGGTTTTGACCACTCTCCAAGATGTTGTGGGGGCGAGATTTGGGGAGCAAAAGGTGATGTCTGGGGATGATGGGAGGAAGAGGGCTTGGTGTGGGATATGAGTATGTTGATGAAGATTATTCAGTATGAAAAGATGATCTGTTTGGGACTGTAGTATCAGCCCTCTGTCTGTGTCAGGGTTGTTGACATGCCAGGCTGACACCTTGGCATTGAAGTCACCACCCAGGATGATGCTGGGTACATTAGTGATGTGGTGTATTTGTGGAGAGTAATTGTGTGGTATTGTGGGGGAATGTATGTGTTGGTGATTGTTATATGTGATTTGTTACCAGTGCATATTTTAATTGTATTTCTGTTGTGGTGTCATGTGCAGGGAGATGTGACTTTGTGTGTGAACTGGTATCTGAAAAGTTAATGGATTTGTGTACCAGGGTGATGAGTCCACCACCACCGCTGTCGGCCCAGTCTTGTCGAATGGTGGTGAAATTATGAATTGTATGTGTTTTTTGTGTTCTGTGTAGTTTTGTTTCTTGTAAGATGGCAATGTGTATGTTTTGTTGTTTGATGAATTGTGTGAGTTCTTGTTTTTTGGTGTATATGCCCTCTATGTTTAACTGAAGGATGTTTATGTTGTATGTGCGATGTGCGTTGGCTGCTGCAGCACGGAGGGGAGGTGGTGGTGTGGGTGGAGGGGAAGGGGTAGAAGGTTGTGATGGAGGTAAGGGTTGGGGTGAATTAGGATGGGGTGGAATGGGAGGGGTTGGGGGATTGGATGGTGTGGGAAGGATCGGTGGGTTTGGCTGAGGAGGTGTGGAGGAAGTAAGAGTAGAGTTGGTGGGGGGGTTAGTGGGTGGGGAGAAGGAGCATAAGGAGCAGGTCCAGGTGTTTGAGTAATGTTTTTTGGATGAAGGTGTTGTGCAGGTGTAATGGGTCCAGTTCTTGCAGGAATTGCACTGAACTGAACCCTCTGTCTGTTGGCACTGGGGCAAGGAACAGTTTAAGGATTTGAATTTCATTAAATCAGGCTTTACTGATCTACCAGAAGACCGGCCGACATGTCGTAAAAATACCCCCACTAATACCAATACACCAGTCCTGTATGAGACAGCCCTAGCATGTATTCAATATGGACGGTGGGTGATAGCACCGAAGTGGTGACATGTAGAGGTATATGATATGTAGGAGGACTGCTGGGCCTTGATAGCAGGCTGTGAAGCCTATGCCCAGAATTGCATACACACACACACACACACACACACACAAAATGCCGAGCTCTAACAACTGATTAATACTATACAGTGCTAGAATATGAGAAATAACGTAGAGCCATAGCATTATCCTTTCATGCCCCTGAACTCCATAAATTAATCTGAGAAGGGACTAAAACCTTGGTTAAGGTAAAAAAGTGTACAGCTCAAACACACACACATGACAAAATCTTCCAAAGGCATAACCTCTAATTTTTAATATCCAACTCAATCCTGCATCATTTTTAAACATACAGTACTTGGGGTTTCATTCTCTCAGAATTTACCTTGGAAAGATCATATTACCTCTCTTGTAAAATCTATCTATCTATTGCCAGACGCCATAATCCCATACGGGGTGGCCATTTGACTTTGAGTTATTTGTTTTAGGGGGAGGGGCACTAACCCTCCACCAACCCACTTGTTGACACGTAGGGAACACGTATGGTTTGGTTATATGGTTACCATTCAGCGTTGTAAATGGTTTCTTGGCTTACAGGAAACCATCTGGCTTGTCACTCAATGTAAAGCCACCTGTAAAGGAAAGAAGAGCAATAAGAAGTGACGGGAAAGATGGTTAAAGGCTAAGGAAGAAGTAAGCAACACTACATCAAGTGAGTGGGATGATGGTCGCCACCACCTACCACTTCCAAGAATAGAACAAAATGATATCTGCTTCCATGAAATTAGCTGTGCTGATTTGACTCCATCCCTTCTTCCTCACTGAACAATTGTTGATTTTATACACGGGTTTTATTTGCACCCGTGTAGAGGACGACTCTCACGTGCGGAGGCTCCCCACATACTGCTCTTCTTAACAAGGTGGAATCAAAGGCTTTTCATCTCATTAACTCCTCCTTTAACTGGCTCCCTTCAACCTCTGTATCTTAACTTTTTTTTTTTTTTATGCAAGGAAGAAGGAACCAAAGGCACTGTTCCATCTTTATCTCTATCACTACTTCAATGGTCACTGCTCCTCTGAACCGTCTGCCTGTATCCCTCCACTACCACAGCGGGTGTGTAGTACCTGTCAAGCAACAAACCCTCATTCCTTTTCTGTCCAACTCTCTAATGCAAGAATTAACCTTTATTCCCAGTCCTTCATGTATGAAATAGGTCAGCTCTGGAACTGTCTCCCTCTGCCTGTATTTCCAACTGCCAATGGTCTCCAGTCTTTCAAATGCAGTGTGTCCGGGCATCTCCAATGAATGGATCTTGATTTTTTTTTTCTTTTTTAAGGAAACAATCTTGCTGGATCCTGGCCTTCGGTTCCTTCTTTCTTGCAAAACACACACACACACACACACACACACACACACACACACACACATGATAGCAATGATGATAGCAGTGAAGAACAACATAAATGTAGACATGGTGGAAATGGGAAAGGGTAGGGCTGAAGTAATAAATATGAAATCAGAAACTGGAGAGAATGGTAAGAGAGACGTGGAAGTAGTGTATGTTCCCCCTAAGACAAGAGCATGGAATAATGATGAATACCAGATGTTGTCAGACATGGCTAGTTATCTGAAGAAAATAATTGTGAAAAGCAACAATATAAGTCTAATGGGTGATTTTCATTGTAAAGAGGTGAACTCAGGAGGCAGTGAAGATTCATGGGGCACTATGTTGTTAAAAATAGCAATGAATAGTGTAATGACGCAGTGGGTCAAAGAAGACACACAATTCCGAGGTGATGACACACCATCATGATTAGATTTGCTGCTTACCAAAGAACCTGACGTAACTGAATCTTTGAAATATCTGTGTCGTACGGGGAAAAGTGATCATGTGGTTATTGAATTCCAGATGATAATAGGGAACGTGGTGCCAAGAGACGAACTTTATATGCAGGGAAGATATGACTTTGGGAAAGCAAACTTTGCGGAACTGAGAAAATTTTTCGAAAATGCGGATTGGAGAAAATTCAGAAAACAAGAGAGATACAGAGGAAGTGGGATATCTCTCTAGACCTCTATAATTTGGGAGTGGTAAAACATGTGCCAAAAGTAAGGGGGAAAGAAAACAGGAAAAAGGAATGGTTTAACAGAAGGTGTATAACAGCAAAAAAAAGATAGGGACATGGCGTGGAACAAATGGAGAATGAGACGTAATAACAGAACAAATGAAGAATATAAAAGAACTAGAAATGAATATGCAAGGATACATAGATAGGAAGAAAGGAACTTTGAAAAAGGTATAATTGACAAATGTAAGGATGAACCCAAACTGTTTTATAGATCTGTCAATGGCAAATTGAAACAAAAAGAAGGAATCACCAAACTGAAAGTAGGAGGAGAGGTCTATAAAGATGCAGCAATGCAAGCTGAAATAATGAACAAATGTTTAGTGGTAGGTGGCAGAGACCATCATCCACTCACTTGATGTAGTGCTGCCTACTTCCTTAGACTTTATCATTCTTTTTCTTTGCCCGCCTTCCTCTCTTCCTATTTCTCTCATCTTTCCTGTCACTTCTTATTGCTTTTCTTTCCTTTACAGGTGGCTTTACATTGAGTGACAAGCCAAATGGTTTCCTGTAAGCCAAGAAATCATTTACAATGCTGGATGGTAAACATATAACCAAACCAAACGTGCTCCCTAACAAGTGGGTTGGTGGAGGGTTAGTGCCCCTCCCTGTAAAACAACTAACTCAAAGTCAAATGGCCATCCCTTATGGGATTATGGCATCTGGCAATAGATAGATGTTTCTGATCGGTTTTCACTAATGAAAGGGAGTTTGTGGAGGGGGAGGGAGTGACAAGAAATGTAGTGATAAAAGATATAAAAGTGGAAGTGCAGCAAGTGTCTAAATTACTGGAAACTCAAGATGTAAGGAAAGCCCCAGGACCAGATGGAATCTCTAATTTGGTACTGAAGGAATGCAGAGAACAATTGGCGGATAAGATGCACAGTTTAATTTTGTTCTTTGGAAGGCTTTTCCGGGAATGGAAGAAGGGTGGTAACAGGGAGGAGTACTTGGCTGCCAAGCGCAGGGCTAGAAGAGAGGTATACAGGGCGAAGTCTGAGTCACAGAGACATTTACTTGATAATCTAAATCATGAAGGAAGGAAAAATATGGTTTTTAGGGTGGCAAATCAGATGAAGAGAGATAATCGGGACATTGTAGGCGAGCAGTGTGTGAAGAATGATGAAGGAAGGGTAGTGGTAAACCGTGAGGATATTAAAGATGCATGGAGAGAGCATTATAGCCGGTTGTTGAATGAGGAGTTTGATTGGGATAGGGAAGGTTTGGAGCCAGCTGATCCAGTGTTTGGCCCTTGGCCTTTGATTGACGTTGCTACTGTGAGTGAGGCAATAGGCAGGATGCGGGTGGGGAAGGCGGCAGGTGTGTCTGGGTTGACTGCCGAAATGTTGAAGGCCTCAGGAGATATTGGGGTGAGGTTAGTCACTGACCTGATAAGTATGATTATATATGAGTGTGTTGTCCCAGATGATTGGCTGAAGAGTGTAATTGTAAATGTGTACAAAGGGAAGGGTGATGCCCTGGAAAGGGGAAATTACAGAGGTATAAAGCTCTTAGATCAGATAATGAAAGTAATGGAGAGAGTTCTAGAAGGTATGATTAGAGAAAGAGTGAATATCAATGAGATGCAGTTTGGGTTTATGCCAGGCAGGGGGACCACTGATGCCATATTCATTGTTCGACAGCTTCAGGAAAAATATATTGGCAAGAAAAGGGAATTGTATTTTGTTTTTGTTGATTTGGAAAAGGCCTTTGACAGAGTCCCTAGAGAGGTGGTGAAGTGGGCAATGAGAAAGCTAGGGTTGGAAGAGTGGCTGGTTAGGGTGGTTATGGCCATGTACGTGGGTGCTCACACTCAGGTAAGGGTGAATGGAGCTTTGAGTGATGAGTTTCCCGTGAATGTTGGTGTGCATCAGGGGTCAGTTTTGAGTCCCTTGTTGTTTATCATGGTGCTTGAAGCCCTCTCACGTGACTTCAGAGA